>LR812525.1:1814839-2093442 GCA_903798195.1 Danio kyathit | reverse complement strand
GCTGGTCTATTTGTATAAACAAGAGGAAGAGCTCATCCAGGAGTGCAATGTAAGTGTCTTAAACCGATATTTATAGTTTTTAGAAAACTGCATTTTATATTTTTGCATTTTTACAAAAAACTCAAATTTAGCTCATGCACAATGTCTACTCAAACATTTTGGAGAATTACTGATCATAGAGATACAAAGAAAATGGTTTATTTCCTTAATATATTTTCTTAATGTGTTTTAGTAAACCTTAAACATTTGACATTTACAATTGCAAAATTTCGTAATAATAAACTTAATGTTTATTTTACAGTGTGGGAATGCACAGAGGACTTCTGGGTTGTCTTAGAGGATGAGTGAGTCATGGCTGGCTTTGAAAATCTAGATTTGCTGAACTGGATTTACTGTATACAAGTATTCCCCAAATCAAAATCACCCAAAGACAAACTTGTATTAAGTTTCTGACACAATTTCACTGCTACAACCTTTTGAGGAAATTTCTCTGCATTGACTGATTAATTGTGTTGCTAATATTTTGAGATACAGCTCTTATACTGGTTTTATATGTTATGCAATAGACAAATTCTGTCAGATTGTGTCTAAAATGTGATTATTCCTACAAAGGAAAGTTTACAGAACATTTTTTCCATGACATGGATAAAGAACTTTTTTCAGAGCTTAACATTGCTGTAAATTTTGAATAGATTTGTTTAACAAAGTGTATGTACCAATTTGTTATCAGTGGAACATGTAATAAAATGATATTTGGCAAAATTGCATTGGGTATGTATTTCATTATAAATTCTATATTTTACATTTTATGAATGAGTCATTTTCATTAATAAATTTGAGTAAATGGTGGTTGATTTGCTTAAATTATAAAAGCACATTCAACTAATAATATTAAATTTATCATCTATCACTTTAAAAACCTAGTAATTTTCACATGATTCATTCAAGTGGTTTTTGCTTAAAAAAATCAATTCTTGAAAACTACTTAAAAATATTACGTGCAATAGTGTTACCACTATTGTTTAAAGTAGCACATAAGATTTTAGGCCAACAGGGCAACCGCCTAGTAATGCATTACAATAATCTAACCAAGAGGTTATGAAAGCATGAATAAGCTTTTCCGCATTAGACATTGATAGCATATGTCAAAGTTTGGCAACATTTTTATGATGAAAAAATGCAGTTTTTTTTTTTGGGTGGATTAGGTAAGTAAAATTGGTGGATTAGGCAAGTAAAATTGACCGTAGTGTGTGTGTGTGAACGCGAGAGTGTATGGATGTTTCCCTGGACTGGGTTGTGGCTTGAAGGGCATCTGCTGTGTAAAACATATGCTGGAACAGTTGGTGGTTCATTCAAATGTGGCGACCCCTGATAAATAAGGGACTAAGTCGAAGGAAAATGAATGAATGACATTGGATTCTATGATTGTGTTACCCATTATAAATTATACATATATATTGCACACAGACATCTTCACATGGAGGAAAACAAAACCTTTATAGACCCAAGAGAAGCTTTGGTAACACTTTACAATATGGGTGCACTAATAAGCATTAAATACTGCCATGGTTTCCGCTACATTCATTTTTCCATGGCGGGTCACCACAAACTATCATCCAAGCATCTTAAGTTTCGGACCGCTGAAACTTCCGCTAAACTGACTCTCAATGGAGTCCGTCACCCAGGACAACAGCTATACTCACGCCGAGTGAATCCCGGAGACGTCACAGAGAAACCAACCTATCAGGAGCGCCACGTGTTCCTCAAGCCATCCGGCGAGGAAAAAATCCAAGCAAAGACTTCAACAAACTCGCAAGTACACAACAATTGTTGTCTCTTTCTGATCTGGTGCATATGATTTTAAGCAGCTATAGACGAGTCAAATCTCTGCTTTTGTGGTTTCTCAGGTGATTCTATGATCTAGTACGAAATACTAGATGATTCGGGACTGTTCGTCAACTCATTTTGCATCCTCTGAACTGCCTGTGTGTGTGTGTGTGTGTGTGAATGTGTGTGTGCGTTTGTTTGTTGTTTTTATTATTACGTAGATTAGCCTCGTGTATCGAATAGTGTAGCTCAATAAATCTTTGTTCTCCTTTGTAAGAACTGTGTTCTTGTTTATGTGCTTCTAAGTCATTGCCTCAAGCTATAGATCGTGTTACCTTGCTAAAAGTTAACCCTATTCTGTGTTATGTTATTACTGCTGGCCACGGAAATAATATAGACAAGATTGGTAAAATGTGATGTCTCTATTTGCGGGACAAACTTTAGAATAAGTTTGAATCTTTGATCTGATTCAATCCGACTCAATTGAGTCGAATCAATGATTCGAATCTCCAAGATCCGAGTCATTGATATGAGCTAATAATTCCTAATCGATCTTTTAACGTAGATTGATTTCTTACAATGTTAAAAGTGTTAAGTTAACTTAATCAATTTGTGTTGGGACAACATGAAGGACTTGTGTGGAACCCTACATTTTTTAAAGTGTAGTTAAATGAGTATACATAAAAATAGTGAATAGTAAACTGTTTCAGCAAATTTATTTTTATTTTACTGCAAGAGGTCTTGCTATTAGACCAGAAAGCCCAGGTATTTGATGAACGTCTTTCCTTCCTTGATAAAATGCGCCTCTTTCAGGGAGTGGACTTCAGTAAAGAAGGAGACCAGTTGTCTAAAATGATGCATTTGTCTGGAAACCTTTCACATATGTTTGCAAAGCTTAGCTTTGTGTCTGATATCCTCAGAGATTACAGAAGACCGCAAGAGGCGATATGACGATATGGTGGTAAGGGACATTAGGAACAAACAGAGCAACTGATTAATGAAATGAAGTAGAACATTTGTCAGCTGAGAAATATAGTGAAAGAAAGCTCCCAAATAACTGACAGAATATAAACTATTTGAATTCTAGCTGACCTTTTTTTTTTAAACTCCCTGACCGAGGACACCATAACTACTGACAAGATTACATCATATTTTATTACATAATTTAACCGTATTACTTTTTTATAAAGACAAATTATACTTTTTTAAATGCAGAAGTCCAGGCTTAAGATTATGTTTTAGATTTGTAACTTTGATAATTAAACATGCAAAAACATGTACGAACAAGATGCATTTTAATATAAAGTGGATACGTTTAAAAACAATTATTTTTTCTCCTCTCCAAGAAAACAAACAAACAAAAAAACTATTATAAGCTCAGCCCCCAGTGACTATATAATAATAAAAGATCAGGTTAAAGTTTTAACAGTTTATGGTTTTATGGAAACTTACTGCAGTATTCTACTGTATTGTGTAAATGTGTTTGACTGAATGAGTCAAATATAAGTATTAGATTCTACAATTACGAACATATGCTAATTTTTTGTTAATATTTATGTAAACTGTATATATAATTTAAAGTGACATAAAAAAAAACATCTCTTACTCTGAGGCTTATACATGTTATTCTTGATTTGGGTCATTACTAAACCATTTGAATTCAAAACATCATGTTTCTATCTCCGTCGATCACTGATATGCAGTTAAATTGAGTGCATTGACTGATTTTGTCCATCAGTGTCTTTATTAATTTCTGTTCATAACTGTATGCTATATAAAAATGCTTTGTCGAAACATGGCTGTTAATAGTTTAACTGATTTACCTTACATCTTTATATTGTTGTTTGTTAAATATTCCTGTTTAACAAATGATATTTTCTATAATATTAGTACTCTGGGGCAGATCTAGGGGTGGGGCAGAACTCTCTGTGGGGCACTGGCCCTCATGTAAATGGGTATGGCCCCTGTTGTGCCCCTCTACTCTAAGGCCCCGTTTACAATAATACATTTTAGTTTTAAAACAGCATTTTAGAATAAAAATTATCAGCGTCCACACTGGCATTACCCCCTGCGTTTCTTAACAACTGTGTCCGCACTACGCTGCTTAAAACGCACATCACGTGACCACACACACACACTCTAGCATGCACTGCAGCGATGAGAGTTGTGCACGCCGGACTGTTCATCAAGGATCTCCCGCTGGATCTAATCTCACTATATTTGTTAAACGTGATATTTAATTCATCTTGTTGTCTATATCTAACTACATATTCCCCGACTTTGGTTTTTTAAATATATTACTTGTTCTCAGGTAACGTGTTTTGGCTGAGCGCAAAGATAAGTTAATATAGCCTATTAATTAATGTAACCGCGTGCACTGATTCTGCACATTGTCTGATTCTTTGCTTTATTTCCTACAATGTTTAAACTTATTGTACGTTATACTTTTATAATAGCCATTTATTACCTTTTCAAAAGGTACACATTTGTACCTAAAGAGTCCATATTAATACCTCAAGGGTACATATTAGTACCTAAAAAGTACAAAAGTGTTCCTCCTAAAATTTTTAGGTACAAATATTTACTTTTGAGGTACTAATATGGACAGTTTAAGTACTTTTGAAAAGGTACCACCTCAGTGACAGCTTGCGTACCTTTATTTCTGAGAGTGTAGGAAAAACAAATACTATGGAAGTCAATGGTTAAAGGTTTCCAGCTTGCTTAAAATGTTTGATTTATGCATATTTGTTAACGCAGCGACGCAGTGGCGCAGTAGGTAGTGCTGTCGCCTCACAGCAAGAAGGTCGCTGGGTTGCAGGTTCGAGCTTCGGCTGGGTCAGTTGGTGTTTCTGTGTGGAGTTTGCATGTTCTCCCTGCGTTCGCGTGGGTTTCCTCCGAGTGCTCCAGGTGAATTGGGTAAGCTAAATTGTCCGTAGTGTATGAGTGTGTGTGAATGTTTCCCAGAGATGGGTTGCGGCTGGAAGGGCATCCGCTGCATAAAACACATGCTGGATAAGTTGGCGGTTCATTCCGCTGTGGCGACCCCAGATAATTAAAGGGACTAAGCCGAAAAGAAAATGAATGAATGAATATTTGTTAACACAATTATTTTCTTTCTCACAGAAACGCTGCAGGTAAAACTATGATTTTCTGATATCTCTGATATTTGCAGATGTAAAATTAACCCCTGAAAAGATATGACAGGCCTATACTGTACAGTTGAAGTCAGAATTATTCGCCCCCTTTGAATTCTTTTTTGTCTTTTTTAAATATTTCCCAAATGATGTTTAACAGAGCAATGAAATTTTCACAGTATGTCTGATAATATTTTTTCTTCAGGAGAAAGTCTTGTTTGTTTTATTTCGGCTAGAATAAAAGCAGTTTTTTATTTTTTAAGGTCAATATTATTAGCCCCTTTGAGCTATATATTTTGCGATAGTCTACTGAACAAACCATCATTATACAATAACTTGCCTAATTCCCCTAACCTGCCTAGTTACCCTAATTAACCTAGTTAAGCCTTTAAATGTCACTTTAAGCTGTATAGAAGTGTCTTGAAGAATATCTAGTCTAATATTATTTATTTTAAAATAAATCAGTTATTAGAGATGAGTTATTAAAAATATTATGATTAGAAATGTGTTGAAGAAATCTGCTCTCTGTTTGAAATTGGGGGAAAAATAAACAGGGGGGCTAATCATTCAGGTGGGGCTAATAATTCTGACTTCAACTCTATATAGTAATATATACTGTATTTTAATAGGACAAAAATAGTTCTATGTTCTAAACATATAGTGCAAGCACCAGTTGAATAACTTGGCCCCCCTCTGTAAACTGTGGCCCCACCTTGGCCCCTACCTTTAAAAGTCCTAGATCCACCACTGTTAGTATAATAAAAGTATTTTGTATAACAACACAGTCTTTGTTTGCAGTGGTGATTTAGACTCCTCTTTACATTGCTCCACCATAAGATGGAGACAGAGACTGAGTGTCTGGTAAAGACTTGAGAAATCCCCTGAACTAGTAGAAATAGACATCACTAAGCAGATTTTTTAACCAATGATGATTACTTCAGATTAAAGTGATGAGTTTGACTTGAAGAAAGACTTTAGAAACATTTATTGCGTAATGTTGCAGTCTTTTCTCTTTTTTGGTGTTTATGGGTTTACTGTTGGTGAAATCTCTGATGTGGTAGAGCTGTGTTTATGCTAATGTGTTATTGTTTTAAAACACCATTTTACAATGAAAATGCTCCTCATAATGGCATTGTTATTGTGTTTCAAAGTAACAATCTCTGTCCACACTATACAACCTAAAAGGCTTTTCAAATGACCATTCACTCATTATGGGAATGCATTCACAAGTGCTGATTTTCTTATTGTCATCTTTCTGAAGTGTAATGGTCATATGAGAGGAGTTTAAAGAAACAAGTAACGATACACAATAGTCCAGAAGAGACAATCAAGGAGAAATCATAGATAGTTATGCCTCCGTTTTCAAAATTGTCTATTTTGGTCTGTCTGTATTGAACATACAGTATGTCAACACACCATTTTTTTTTACACTTTAGTAAACACTCTACAGTACTCTACAGTTTTTTCCCCAATCTACAGTATCCTTCTATTATTCTGTTTAAATGTTTCCCATGTTTCTCTTAAATTTTCAATCTTTCTGTAAAAAAATCCCAGGGTGGCAGCATACAGAACATTAGCTACAGAACAGTAGCCCATACGAATAGTACCCCCGAACCAGCAGGGGCATCCCTTGCACTCAAAGATGCTTTCAGGTGTTTGTTTGTTTTTATTTATGTCTTTACAAAATATGAAAACCCCATTATATTTTTTTCCTTATTTTAAAATCTCAATATTGACAGGTGTGTTATTGAAAGGCAGCCCAGTGTTGTTAAACTAAAACAAGGTCCTAGGATCAGCAAACACGTATATGCATTTTAGCATATTGCTATGTGATTTTTGATCATATTGATGAGACAAACACATGTCTGAAAACTTCAAAGAGTCTATTTTAATTTGTATATGAGCATAATTACAATCAAACAATATTTTGGACAACAGATAGGAAGTGCTTTCTCTTATTGTGTCTTCTGTCAACATGACTACAGACATCTTAAGTCTCCTGCCCATCTCCCCGATTTCTGCGAATAAGATATAATGTCCTGGAAATAATGACCACCTCCACTCACTCTTCTGCTTCGTATGACTCGATCACCCAACCTGTGTGAAGTGACTGTGCGTTCACACCACCACCGGTGAGAGTGTCAAAGTTTGCTTTGGTCATCCTGCCAACTACGCTGTCTGCCTTCACAGCATTGTTCTTTAAGGGGCCATTGCAGAATATCAGCAGATCACTTACCTACCTGCATAAAAACATGCTTTCTAGCAGGAAAATGTTGCCCACCTTTTATCAAAATCATTTAACTATGGAAGATCAAGATTCCAAATAAGATTTTGTTGTGTGTGGTGATATATTTTTGGAAAAAAAGCAGGAATCTCATGCTAACTATATATATATATATACAGTTGAAGTCAGAATTATTCGCCCCCTTTTAATTTTTTTCTTCTTTAAATATTTCCCAAATGATGTTTAACAGAGCAAGGAAATGTTCACAGTATGTCTGATAATATTTTTTCTTTTGGAGAAAGTCTTTTTTGTTTAATTTCGGCTAAAATAAAAGCAGTTTTTAATTTTTTAAAAAACATTTTAAGGTTAAAATTATTAGCCCCTTTATGCTATTTTATTTTTCAATTGTCTACAGAACAAACTTGCCTAATTCCCCTAGCCTGCCTAGTTAACCTAATTAACCTAGTTAAGCCTTTAAATGCCACTTTAAGCTGTACAGAAGTGTCTTGAAGAACATCTAGTCAAATATTATTATGTATTAGAAATGAGTTATTCAAACTATTATGATTAGAAATGTGCTGAAAAAATCTCTCTGTTAAACAGAAAGTGGGGAAAAACTGTTTGTGTGTGTGTGTGTGTGTGTGTGTGTGTGTGTGTGTGTGTGTGTGTGTGTGTGTGTGTGTGTGTGTGTGTGTGTGTGTGTGTGTACAGTATATATACATATGAACTGAACTAAACTAGACTGAACTTCAACTCTGAAAACTGGACTGACACATTTACAACCTACTAGAACTTCTATTTTAAGCTGCTTTGACACAATATACATTGTAAAAGCGCTATAGAAAAAAGATGAATTATTTATATATATATATTTATATATATATATATATATATATATATATATATATATATATATATATATATATATATATATATAACTTTTTCACATCTGTTTAGTTATCAAAACATAAAGAATAATAATATTATATTCTAAGTGAAATGAGCAACATTTTTCCCTAAATTGGCTTTAACAAATAGTGTATGAGTGTGTGTTTGAAGTGTATGGATGTTTCCCAGCATGATGCTAGGTTACGGCTGGAAGGGCATCCTCTATGTAAACCATATGCCAGAGTAGTTGGTGGTTCATTCCACTGTGGCAACCCTTGATAAATAAGGGACTAAGCTGAAGGATAGTGAGTGAGTGAAAGTACATATTTTAACAGTTCTTCCTTTCCCGGACAACAAATCCACAACCTTGGCATTACTAGAACCGTGCAGTACTAACTGGGCTACAGGAAGGCTAGAATGAAAGCTCAGACTACATTGTAAACCTTTACTGAAAGGACAGGCGACTCCTGTTCATCATCATCATCATCTCATCATCATCATCATCATCATCATAGGAGTTTGGTATCTTTGGTTGTAGTTCTAGCAGCTCATCTTTTAATTCATCAAGAATGTGTCTCAGCTCTCTCTCAGTCTCCCTTATTTTCTTCACAAATTTCATGATCTCGGACCGCAGCTCTTGCTCTTTTGTGTTTTTGTCATCAGTTGACTCCGGGCTTTGACTGCTTGTTGACTCTGTGTTGGATGCCAGATTTTCTGATTCTTGTTGAGCCTCATTTGAAGCAGTATCTTTGCGAAGGTTGTGAATTTCTTTGGAGTCGAGAGCAATAAAGACTATATCAACAGCTATGAAAAGTCCAGATAAAACCGCAGTAGCTGCTTCAGCTGCGCGAACAGCTCTTGCGGCCTGAGCTGCTACTTTACCAACTGATGCGACTTCAGCTAAGCGAACAATCTCAGCGATTCCTGCCAGTCCTCGTCCAAGTCGAGCTCCACTTGCCAAAGTCTGTTCATAACTGTTTTTCCCAGCCTGATTGATTGGTTGATCGAGTTCAGGAAACTCTTGAGTGCCAACTGTTGTTTGTATGTTTTGGATGCAGCAGCTTGTGGACATAATCTTTTCTTGTATGCCTGTTATGATCATTTTGATGTTTTGTCGATTTGAACGCTGATTAATTAACTTTTTCATGTTGCTCACGCCAGCTGTTACTCCACCAGCAGTTGCTACACCGATTCCCACTCCTGTTACTATCAGAGATCCTCCAAGTGTGAACGGAGTCAAAATAAGTCCCACCACGGATAAGATTCCTCCAACCAGTCCTATCACTCCTCCTGTCAGACTGCCGACTGTTGTGTTGAAGTAGATCTTCTCTAAATCATTAGCCAGTGTTCTCAGTTCATCTAACCTCTTATTAAGCTCTTCTATAGTTTGTTTGCTCTGAAAACATAAAAACTTGAAATTAACATTTGATTTGGTTAAAATCAGTGCTAGTGTCTAACAAAAAGTCTTGTTCAAAAATAAAAAAACTAACAACAACAACTGATTTTGTACGTCATCATCTAGTAGTTCCTAATCTTGGTCCCACCGCTCTGCACATTTCATGTTTCTCTTACCGCTTCACATGTTTGTTCCATTCAATATCATAAGTGCCCTGCAGAGTCATCATCACAGGATATTCTGCCGTGATTCAGTTTGAAAGATATGACTTCTGCAAAAAATCAGGAGTTGGGTGGCATAGCACTACCAGTTTTTGACATTAGTATTGGGCTAATACTAGAGCCTTCATGTTTTGGCAATCTAGTGACCAAGATGTTAAAAACTTAAATGGCATGCAGCCCTAATGACTACACATGGAAGCACAGTCAGTTGTTGGTAGCTCCTTAGCTGCTATTCTGCTTTTCAAATGAAGAATGTATTGAATATTACATGGTCCTCAGTGCAAATGCCCATTTGCTATAATAAAAAAATAGCTTTTTTTTTTTTTTCAGTCAGATAAGATTTTTTTTATAGGTGGGCATAGATTAATTTTTTTAATCTAGATTAATTTCGAAATTAATCTAGATTAATCTAGATTAAAATGGCTCATTTGAATTCTGCCGAAGGCATTCAGAATATGTGTGTTACCCAAATAATAAATCTTTGAGAACGGGTTTCTCAAGCCAGGTGACGCATTAGACCAGGGGCTCATCTCCTGTTTCAAAAATGCATCACAAACTGCTTGAGGAACTGTTCTACTATGATAATTGGTGATGAAAATAAATGATGTTCAATAAGATGTACTTGTGTTTACTGTTGATTCAGTTAAACATCAATGTTGAACTGTAGGCCCACATAAGCTCCAAACAGCGATTTTTTTTTTTTTTTTTTTTATTACCTTAATCCATCTAAAGTCATAACTGAACTAAACAGAAATGGAATTAAGATGTGGAGTATGCAGATTTTAGTGGCATTATTGAAGTAAACACCGCGGTCTTTAGGACCTTTCGCCATATTTTCCGACAAGATCCACACGCGGCTGTCAGTAAAGGACTGCACACACACACACACACACACACACACATACACACACAAACATCGCGAAATGCGGAAGTTTTTTTTCTTACCATTTGGCATGCGTTATTAAATTTCATAACATTCTCTCCGTATTTGCGTCTAATACCCCACTTTGTCTCGAAGGAATGAATGAATTATCCGTGAGTTAAAATGAAACTGCCGACCTGCAGTTAGAGTCAGGCAGCCTGCTGATTTGATTCAGAAGGGCAGACGGCTCACCGGTCAGGTATCCATCCGCACTAATAGGTGAAAGTTATCACAGCTTGGGTAAAATAGACCCAGCTCCCAACCTAACTTTGAGAATAGATTAACGGCGATATTTTTTTTTATCGCGCGATAAGAGTCTCGCGTTAACGCAGCACGTTAACGCCGATAACGGCCCAGCACTAATTTTTTTTACAATGCAGAAGCAAAAGATTGACAGTCAATCCCAGTCATGAATTTTTATATACAGTAGATGGGACATTTGCTACATTTGAACACCTGTACAAATCTTTTAATCTTTCCCAGTCACAATTTTCCTGCTATTTACAGGTGGTCTACTACTTAAAACATTCTCACATTAAGTTTCAGGAATTGCCACAGGACCATAATATTTACAAACGTTTGTGTAAACCTCCTATGACCCAACGTTTGGTGACACAGTTTGTTTCTTTGTTTGTCTGCCAATTTACAGTGTCTTCTGGTTACCATAGATTGGCATGGGAAGAGGATATTGGAATTAACATCTTAAATAATGTCTGGGAAGAGGGGCTGAGGCGAATTCATACCTGCTCTATCAATGCAAGATTACTACTCATACGGTTTAAAGTGGTACATAAGCTACATAATGCCAAAACTAAACTCATTATTTTTTAAACAAATTTTCCCTTCAGTTGCCATGTTTGGATGCTCTGACCTTGTGTTAGCATTAGGGCTGGACAATATGGCAAAAATTTATATCACAATATATTTCTTAATTTCGGTCGATACGATATAATTCCGATATCGATATGGACAATATTAAAAAGACAGGAAAAAGCTGCCAAGAGCGCACACAATGGATGTCTGTACCTACAAATGACTACATCTGAATTTGTAAAGTCTATAATACCTCCAGGCTCTTATAACTTTTTTTAAAATAAAAACAGTACAAAAAAAATAAAATGAATGTTCACTTTTTATTTGTATTTAGCCTTTACAAACAATAAATGTGAAATAAACTATCAAATAAATAAAACTCTCAGACTCAGCTTATTTATATATATAGATTGGGCATAAATTATTTTTTTTTAATCCAGATTAATCTCGAAATTAATCTAGATTAAATGGCTCATTTGAATTCTGCTGATGGCATTCAGAATATGTGTGCTACCAAAATAATAAATCTTTGAGAACGGGTTTCTCAAGCCAGGTGACTCATTAGACCAGGGGCTCATCTCCTGTTTCCAAAATGCATCACAAACTGCTTGAGAAACTGTTCTACTATGATAATTGGTGATGAAAATAACTGATGTTCAATAAGATGTACTTGTGTTTACTAACTGTTTATTCAGTTAAACATGAAAGTTGAGCTGTAGGCCCACATAAGCTCCAAACAGCGATTTCATACTTGCTTTTGATGTACGCACATACAGAAAATGCTGCTTCACAAAGGCAAGTTCACAGAGCCCTGACGGTGTCAAACATTGAGTATGTTTACATAGGCAACAATACTTTAATACGATTTTAATATGATTAAAACAATACTCTGATTAAGAGTCACCATGTAAACAGCGATTTTTGATTACCTTAATGCAACTAAAGTCATAACTGAACTAAACAGAAATGGAATTAAGACGTGGAGTATGCAGATATTAGTGGCATTACTGACAAACTATTACCGTCATGTAGGAGTTTTCGCCATATTTTCCGACAAGATCCACACAGGTGGCTGTCAGTAAAGGACCGCGCACACACACACACACCGCGAAATGCGGATGTTTTTTTTCTTTCCAGTTGGCGTGCGTTATTAAATTCCATAACACTCTCACCTGTCTTTACTCATTATTTGAGTCTAATACCCCAGGTTGTCACGGCGCATGAAGGAAATGTTCTTGAGTTAAAGTGAAACTGCCGAGTCAGGCATCCTGCTGATCTGATTCAGAAGGGCACTCTTTAGACGGCTCACCGGCCAGGTATGCATCCGCGCTAAAATACCAAGGTGTAAGTCATCATAGCTTTTATTAGCTTGCGTAGAATAGACCCAGCTCCCAACCCAACTTTGAGAATAGATTAACGACTTTTTATTTTTATTTTTTTATCGCGCGATAAATTTGCACAATTAGCAGAGCACCGAAACTATAAGTTTATCGAAACTTAAAAACCACTTCCACCCCACTGCATTAGTCTTTCTTCTTTTATATCAACTACTGTATTTCGTCTGCATTCTTACTTGTGGAAGCTTGTTCATTCACATCTGCATTCAGGGCACTCATTTTGTAGCTAAAACTTTCTGCGACGGTCACGGAGCTTAACTAACTGCTGTGCTGCCATAGACTGTAAAAGACTGTGTGCTGCTGAGCACTGGCAGGGTGTCTGTGATGTACGTTATCAAGCAGGTGACATCACGCTCTTTCTGACGGGTGAGCACTGAAAGCCATTCAGTGACAAGTGATAAAATGTATAAGATCTTATGTATATAATAAAAAATATATATGCAAATTTATATCGAAATACCGGAAATGGGATCAAAAATCATATCACAGTTATTGAAAAAAAATCTATCGCGATATATATTGATATCGAATTATTGTCCAGCCCTAGTTAGCATGGTCACATAATCAGCAAATGTCAATTATGTTTGCTATGGTGGTGGCTAAAAGAGTGATCCTGATGGATTGGAAGTCCACTTTACCACCTACTTTTCATAAACGGCTTACTGAAATGGTTGGTGCTCTTAAGCTTGAAATAATTTGTTTCCAAGGGAAGATGCTTCTAAAAAGTTTGAAACATATCTTGAAAGTAAGGCACTTATGATTCATAGACAATTTTACTGATACTTTTCCACTCCATTTTCAATGTTTTGAGCTTGACCAAGTAAAACTTGATGGTGTATACAATTTACTCTAAATGGTGCATGGTTGGATCGTCTGGTGTTTTTATTATTATTTTATTATTATTATTATTATTAATATTACAGTATGTCTTCATAAATAAGTTTATTTAAATAGTTTTTTTTTGTTATCATTTGTTATCATTTGTTTAAAAATCATTATAGATTGTATAAATGTTTTTTGTTCTGTGTGTGGTTATAAAAAACTGTTATAAATACAATATTTTTAAAACAGATGTGACTTTTATGCACATCTTATGGTTGTTTAAATAACTCTTCACACTTCTGCATCATCTGAGGACACTGCAAACGTTTTTTTTTTTTTTTTTTTTTAAGTATCCTACAAGTTCAACCAATGGTAGAGAGCAGGGGTCTGTTCTTTGTACTTTGATTTCTCAGTTGGCTGGATTTGGTTATTGACAATTTGACACGATCCAGGATCATTTCGTTCTTCAAAACTCATCTGAGAGATGTTTTCATAGCAACAGTTCTGGTAGCTCAAATCTGCTAGGGATAAACAGGAGTAGATCGGGTAAAAAAGTATATATATTAATAAAACTTATACAATCTGCACTCCGAATTAAAAGTACAAAGACTGCCACCTGGTGGTTTAAAGAGAAAATTTATAAAGCTGACTTTGACTTTGACTTATTGATACTGTATGCACTTTTTAGATACAAACGCATACAATAACTTTAGTAATTTGTGTATGATAATAGACATGCACAATATGCAAATTTTTTTTAAAGGAATAATACATTTATGCAGTCATGAACATGTTTTGACAATTAATATGACTGGGATTTGATGCTTCACAAAAGTTGCAGACACCTTTTGTCAGGGTTCTGCCACTCTGGTCTTGCTAACTCTTGTTTTGGTGGCAGAGTCCAGACACTAGCTCTGTCTTGTCATGCCCTGTTGTGCTCGGCTCGAGTTTTCTCGGGTCGAGCACTCGTTTACTGTCATTGTGTGTGTGTGCCTCTAGGTGCGCGCTGTCGTGAGCGCGTGTGGACCGTGCGCGCTCCCGCTTGACGCGGACACGTACGGCTTGCGCATGCTTGTGACGCGCGCGCTCTCGTACTCGTGTTTGTTTTGTTCTGTCGGCATCGCGCTGTTTCATTCTCAGCGTCTCAGTCTGGTTGGTTTTGGTTTCGGTTGGCGCTGGGATGAAGCATGCGCGGTGCTTGTGTGTGAGCGCATGGTAAGATGTTTTCATCTATAGTGTGCTCGTGTCTTGCGTCTGTTGGTGTTGTGTAAGCACGTGGTTGCATGTTTACATTGTGACTGCGTGCATTTTGTGGTGTGCTTCTGTGTTGTCTTGAGAACACGCGGTTAATGAGTTCTCTCATTGGCTGCGTGTTCTAGTCTTGTATTGTCTAGCCCTACCCTCCTTGTTAACCCATTATTAGTTTATCATGGTCACCTGTTGGTGTATTAATTTACTTCTGCTTAAAATCTCCTCATGTCTGCTGTCCTGTGCCAGTCCGTCATCGTACATCGCCTTGTCCTGTTGTGTCCCTGTCTTGATCCTTGCCAGACGGCCCAGTCTAGTTTGGTTTGTTTTTTTGTCTTGTAAGTGTTTTCCCCCTCAGGGTTGTTTATTTTGCCATTTTATTTTATTATAAATAAATACCCATTATTTCTGCACCTGAGTCCTCCCTCCTTTTCCCCAACACCAAACCCTGACACCTTTACCAATATCAAAATGCTTTTGTGATACAAAATTAATTTAAACATCCAGTTATTCTTTACATCGATCAAGAAACCGGGCACTATAATACTACTATGGCTATAATAAAGAAAATCCGCTCTAACTGTAAAACTAAATAATTTGCTAAATACTCTTGACACATGAAAGTGTAAAGCCTGCAGCCCACAACAAAGGTGGAAAAATATTGCGTATCATATTTAACAAACCATTTACTATGAAATGTATGTGCTCACATGGATAATTGAATACTAATCAGATGATGTCATCATGCTGCTGTGCCGTCAGCCAATCGTTGCATTGCTGATCATGATTTCGAGGATCGACAGATCTGTCTCTCACAACACACGCAGCGATCTCAGATCAGTTCATCAAGACGTTTTAATCTGATTCACAAACTTGTTTGACGAACCAAATTAGCCAGAGATCAGCTATCCCGATTAACAGATCCAGGATCTGTCAAATCATCTTAGATCATTTAAGCGAGGTACGAAGAACGGACCCCTGGGAACACTACGCAGGGAATATAAACAAGCTTCCTTGTAGCTCTCTTCTAATGAGCTGGCGTGCTAAATTAGGTGTGTTAAACAAGTGAGACATGCAAAATATGCAGAGCGGGGGGTTGCAAGTACTAGGATTGAGAACCACTGATCTAAACATTAGTAAGCAAACTTACCATTTTGTTAAGATGTTTAATGATAAAAGGCCTCTTTAGGATCTCACTGACAGACGGACGGTGTGCTGGATTAACCTGAAGGGTGTCTTTTATCAGCTCATGCAGATCCTCAGAGAAGTTGACGGGCAGATGTTCATAGGAGCTCCTGAGTTTCTTTTTATCATTCTTAGCCGTGTTTGTTGATGAAAACTAGAATGAATTAAAATAACCAGTTGGTGGGATCTTAAAATGATGAGTTGTGAATTCATGCAAAGCAAACACTTAGGCAAACATGGATATCCCAGTGAGGTAAAACGACTCAATATTAATTGTTAAAACAAAACCTAACCCGAAGCCTATAGCTGTGACCACACTAAATTCAAACTGTGCTGCAATTATGGTTGTGATTAAACAGGCTAAAATGAGGATTCCTCAATGTTTTGAACTTCTGTACTGAGAGATCACATTTTGATGTTGTATTGTATTTGATACAGTGTGCATTAATCAGCATTCCACAAGAATGTAAATGTACCCATATTCCCCATAGACTAGTTTTTATTGGTGGTCTCTTGGTCAAATGTTAAAGACCTAAACTGATAAAAATACAAATTCAAACTAGAAACACTCGAATGAACAACATAAAACAACAATAACAAAAAAACTACTGTTCACAATTTTGATTATTAACATTTTTATGTTATTTGTTGCACAGTTCTGCCTAAAGGAAATTGGTAATTAAAGGTTTGTGTGCTCTATATACTCATCTGAAACCATTTTACAGTAGTACAGGGCTTGCAAAATTTCTAAATTACTGTTAGCCCTTTGGGCAGGCACTCCTCAGTTTTTGGCAGCCCAAATATAAATCTAGCCCAAATAGAAAATACATTACTTATTAAATAAAAACAAAAACATACATTTACTAAATAAAAAATATATATATAATGGCATTTGTTAAAGGATAAATATTTTAAATAACTAAAATTGTATTATTTAACTTAGTTTTTATTTAATTATAATTTTTTTTTAATAACCAATAACCAAAAAAGTTAAGTAAACATTGTTTTAGGTTATTTTTTTGCAGCTATAAAGACATTCCAGTTTGTTAGAGTAGTTATATTGTAATGATTTTAGCTCTAAGGTAGACAAGACACACTTTCACATATTTCACCCAAACTGGAAAATTGTGTCATTATTTTCTCACCTTTCACAAGAATGAACGTTTTTTCGTGACAGTCTAAATGACTAACTAACGTATATGGATCTTAATTTTGAATAATTTCATAAGGATATATATTTTTAATTTTGCATAGCTGAGACAGGCCTTATGACGTGAAGCGGTTTGTTTATGAACCCAAAGAAAGACGTCCTATTAAACTGTACAGTTCTGAACAATTCTTAGGTAAGAAATAATGGCCCAGTTTCACAAACAGGGCTTAGCTTAAGCCAGGACTAGACCTTAGTTAAATTAGGCTATTTAAGCCACATTTATAAAAACAGCCTTAGAAAAATACATTACTGTGTGCACCTGGAGACAAAAAATGACACTGACATATTTTAGGACATCTCACTGCAAGTTATTTAGAGTTGAGATTGCTCAAACATGCAATTTAATCCATGACTAGCCTTAAACCTTGTTTGTGAAACCGGGGGATAGTGTGTTATGATTCATTCATTAATTCAATCATTTTCTTTTCGCCTTAGTCTCTTTATTAATCTGGGGTCGCCACAGGAGAATGAACTGCCAATTTATTCAGCATATGTTTTACACAGCGGATGCCCTTCCAGCTGCAACCCATCACTGGGAAATATCCATACACTCTCATACACTACGGCCAATTTAGCACCCAATTCCCCTATAGTGCATGTGCTTGGACTGTGGGGGAAACCGGAGCACCCGGAGGAAACCCACGCGAACACGGGCAGAACATACAAACTTCACACAGAAACACCAACTGACCCAGCCAAGGCTCAAACCAGCAACCTTCTTGCTGTGAGGCAATTGTGCTACCCACTGCGCCACCGTGCTGCCGTGTTAAGAATAATTTATTTTAGTTTCCGTGTTTATTTTTATTTTTTATTGTCCCTGAATAAATGTCATTTATATATTTTTTGTTAAAGTCTTTTTTTTGGAGCTGGCATGTAAGGTAACGAAATGAATCAGGATATTATGCTGCTGCTGCTATAGACACGTTAACGTGATTTAAATATGAAGCACATGATTATTACATTTAAAACTCAACTCAGGCTATTCCTGTTTCTGAATCTTATGTTGGTCTGAGTGAGTGACGAGTGTGTGTGCTTCAGTGCTGTGTATTCAGTACAAAACAAACGAGTAAACTGACAGAAACACTATGTTACACTGCAGTTTTTGAGAGGTAGTGGATAATATTGTGGATTATCAGCAAGTGGATTTATTGCTGTCGTATCAGCAGCACAGCACATACATAATTATAGATTGTAAAAGCATTGAAATATAATTTTCCTCCCACTGGCCCGCAGGGCAGTGTGTAGATAGATTTTGGTAGCCCGACTAAAAAAAAACAATAGCCCCGAGACATCGGGCTACCGGATTTTGCGGGCCCTAATGTGCCAACTGGATGTGAGATGCAGTGTGGTTCATTTATTTGGAACAAATTACATTTACTTTTTTTCTGAAACATGGGACTCATTTAGATTTTTTTTTTCTGATAATGTGAGTACTTCTCCAGACTGTCAATATACGTTTTAGGGGTTTTCAGTTGCAGATTGTATTCAACTAAGTGCATGGTATAAATATCTGGGGATTTTTTGTTCGTTCATTTAAATGCATGTGTTTCTGAGTTTAAGCAATCCAGTAGTTATTTTATACATAATTGACACTGTAACTTTGCTTTATATTTATTTATGTGTATTTTTTGTTATTTATTTTTTTCTGTGAAATTGTAATTTCATTTTGTTTAAAGGAAAGGGTTGGGAATAATATTTAATTTAAACATTTAATGTTTGGTAGTTAACAGTTTATTTAAATTTTATTTATGCTACAATAATGTATCAATATTTCTGTGTTGATATAAATATAGTATGTTTTCATACAAATCAAATTGTATGAATTAGCCACTTTTCTGACAATATGTAAAAATAGTTACATTTCCTCATGAGATTAGGCTTGAAATTACTACGAACTGTGGTGCATTTTGTTGTGATATGTTGTTAAATATATAATATGTATGATAGCATTAGCTGGGGTAGCATTATATATAAATACTACTACTAATCAATGTTGATAACCAAAGCTTGAAATTGATGGAATCTTACAGCACTCTTTAGCTTGCATATCTCATAGATGACACATCCCAACCTCCAGATCTCACTGCAATGGAAAGTAAACATAAAAGTACTTTAGTGTTTTAATAGGAAATAAAATATACATTAATCAATTCATGCAGATCCAGTTTATTACGTTTTCTCATCATAAGGTTTCCTACGTAAAGTCTCAGGTGCAACATATGCTCGAGATTCAGATTCTGCTGTTTGTACATCAGTGAACCTGATGGAAAGAAAAAACATGATATAGATTCATCATCTGCTCAAGATGGATGATATTTTTAACTAAAGATAACAGTATTTGTGGATTTCAATACCATTTATCAAACTCTCCCAGATGAATGGTCCCACATGCAGTGAATAATAAGCTCTGCCATAAGAAAACAGACATTGTATAAATATTGGGACTGCAGAGGATTGCAATATTTAGATAATATCAGTCAAAACCACTTCAATTATTATGTAGCAACATCTGAAAGAAAGCTGATAGATAAACGTTATCAGAGCATTTTGCAATTAATATTACATTTTTTTATTAGATATATATCAGTTAACTGATTAGCTACTGCTGGTATTGTTATTTGGTTATGTAGAATGATTTATCATGACAATTTCACTGTTAGATTAAGTATTGAATGTCAAGAAGCATGAACTGAGTTTGTTTTGTACTTTGGGCAGCAGGTTTCTATGTAGAATCTGTTGATCATGCAGGTGTTTTAAAGCCATGCAGATCTGCACAGTCCAGTCCAGAATCTGAAAATAGATGAAATGTGGAATTATTTACAGAAGAAGGAAAAGAGTGACACAAAAAAAAGCTATTAAATTTAGATTTAGAATCAGATTTCTTCTAATTCACATAAATAAATCATCATTGCAAAACATATTCAGTAAAAAATATAACAAAGATATAACAGCCAAAATTATTCATCCAGTGGGGTAAAAAGCAAAGCTTGAATAGTTGATCAAAATAGAGGGTGGTAAAAAAAAATATTTAAGTGCAAATTTTTACATTAGTTTTTGGTAGTTATTAATTCATTCATTTATTCATTCATTTTCCTTTGGCTTAGCCCCTTATTTATCAGGGGTCGCCATAGCGGAATGAACCACCAACTATTCCTGCATATGTTTATGCACATTAGATGCCCTTCCAACCACAACCCAGTACACACATTCACACACACACACACACACACACACACACACTCATACACTACGGCCATTTTAGTTTATGTAATTCCACTATAGCGCATGTGTTTGGACTGTGGGGGAAACCGGAGCACCCGGAGGAAACCCACGCCAACACGGGGAGAACATGCAAACTCCACACAGAAACACCAACTGACCCAGCCGAGGCTCAAACGAGTGACCTTCTTGTTGTGAGGCCACAGTGCTAACCACTGAGCCACCGTGCCGTTCCTTTTGATAGTTAATGTTATTTTAAATATATTTATGTATCAATAATGTATCAATATTTCTGGAAATTATTGTGTTAAGGAAGATTGCTTTATTTTATACATTTGTATATTTTTATTATATTTATCTATTTAATTTTTTAATGAACATTTTGTTTTTCACATACTCACTGAAGCAGTCAGTATTGGAAAGAACATTCTTGAAAATATAACAAAAATATATTGGTATGAATGAAAAAACATTGTTGCCCAACTGCCAACATAGCATCTTTTTCAACATTGCAGACATATTTAAAGGTGCTGTATGTGCGTTTTTGACTCTTCTAAAGCATAAAAATACCATAATATGTGTGCAGATATTTAAGAAACATCCCAAGTGAACATACTTGTTTAACTGACAAACAATGCTGAAGTCAGATATTCTGCTTTGAAAATGATTTTTCCGTGCCGGAACGATGTCTTTGTTTAGGTAATTTTCACATGCACATGCCAGTTTAACCAATTATAATTCAGCACCCCGGGTTGCCTTGTTGGAAAACAGCATATTTCATTCATTCATTCATTCATTCATTCAAAAAAGACTCTGAAAGCATGCGTCCATGAGCGAAATGCTACAGTGTAGTGGAAAGTATCAGATGTCAAAATGAGACAGATTCAGTTCCACATGACGTTAATTAGCAAATGACATAAATATTAGGAACGTGAGCAGGTTACATCGCGTGTCCTAACAACACGCTGTGACGAGATTGTTATGAGTGATGAGCCATTTGGCTGTTTGCACCACAAAACACGGCAGAAATTTAAATACAGCCTTTCAGATGCACAGAATATGCACTCACTCACAAAACGGTAAGGTTTAGAATCTATTTAATACATGTTAACCCTCTTTAACATCATTAAAGGTGAAGTGAACTTTCTGCTTTCAGTATATGGTAATACACGTCATGTAAATGCATTCAAACTCGCATTGTTAGCATTTAGCACTGAATAAAGCACACGAGGCTTACCTGAGGTGATCTGTCATAGATTTCTGTTGTTCAGCTGTGAGAAATAGAAGCCGCTTCTAATAAATCAATTCGAGGTGTTGGTTAGAACCAAAACTCCTTTTAATATGGAGAATATTCCCTCAATCGCGTGTCGTTGCTTTTATTTAGAACACAGTTTTAAATCCCTCAAACTGGCAACCCGGCGTACCTTTATTATGATTCAGGACTGCAATACCTAGTTCAACCACTGGGTGTCAAACTTACATACTGCACCTTTAACTCTTAAAACTCAATGTTTAAACTGATTGTTTTAAGTATATTAGATAGAACTTTAAGTTTAATTGCAAGTTCAAATGACTTGTAAGGTTAATTTTATTCAAATTATATTTCAATATCTATCTGTCTGTCTGTCTGTCTGTCACTTGACATGGCCCAGGAGTCCTGAGAGAGGCTTGGTTAGAAGATGAGATTGTCAGTGGCCTGAACGGGAAAATGAATGTGATGTGACGTGAGGCGCACACTTGTTTAAAAGGCTTGTAACTCTTGTGTTTGGTTCTCTTTGTAATAGACTTGACAAAAAGTGATCCTCATGTACCCTCAGTCAATATTGTAAAACAAAAAAGTTTTGTTGTAAGCAGCAGTGGTAATCGCTTTCACTTTAACCATTCTTAGAACAGTTCATTAATAGGCCTAACCGAGCATGTGTGATCATCCTTTCATTCTCTCACTAATGTTTTCACTTGCTTTTTGCTAGCACGGACACAGTTTATTTTTTAATTATTGTTTAATTATCATCTTTTATGATAACATTGCTTTAATAACTCTCCATTTATTAACTGGTGATCATGGGTCCTTGAACCTGAACAGCGTATAATGGTTACATATTAGGGCTGTGCGATTAATCGAAATCGAATCGCGATTTGAAACGTTGCAATCAGATAATCGCAAGAGGCTGTGATATGAAATATATATTATTTAACTTCCTCCACCCAGAGCAAATGCGTGACTGCCGTCTGTGTGTGACAGTCTTACTAGTCAATTGAGTGAGCACACTTTCATTCTGCCCAATCAGAATTGCGCAACCGAACCATGCAGAACGCACACAATAAAGCAAACAAACAGGAAAGCGAGAATAAGTGGGATGATGGCATCTGCCGCCTCAGAAGCATTAATAGACGAATTAATAAAAAAAACAGCATGTCGGTAATATGGGAATATTTTGGTTTCAAAGTCACAGACACCAAACAATAACAGGTAATTTGTAAGAGCTGTCGCAGAATTGTTGCCACATCATGAGGAAATACACCAACCAGCACCTAAAAAAGCACCACAGGCGGCTATAGCAGGATCCTGCTAAAAAGTCAACTAAAAGTATTGCCAGTGACACTCAGTCTAGTAGCAAACAAAGTACAATTTCAGAGTTGTTTGCTAATATAAGTGGATATCTTTTCAGTTCCACTCACTGCATTTTAGCAGTAAGAAGCTACGATACAGATTGACCTGAAGCTTGACTACGAAATTAAATCGCAAATCAAATCGAAATCACAATATCTGTCAAAAAATATATATATTTTAATAGGACTGCCGTAGGTAGATGAATGTTACCTACCTTTAAATATTTTCAATTTTACAACCATTGTGTACCTCTTTTTCTGAAAATTGTCCTGCTGTCTTTGTTTTGTGTTTGATTTTCTCTGCAAGATCTTCTGCCTCACAGTAGTCCAGAACTAGATACATACAGTCACCATCTGAAGAAAATTCATTCATTACTGTATTTCACATCATTAAAGCAAACTGTACGCAAATGTCTATAGCTATCTTTAAATATATTAATAGAGTTTTAGTACCCCTGATGATCTCCTTGTGATGGACGATGTGTGGATGATTGAGATGCAGCAGAAAGTTCACATCATTTTCCTGAACACAGACAGACATAAAGTATATCAGAGTTGATCTCTTTACAATAAAAGTAAACTTCTGGATAATGTTATAAATTTCATGTCCAATTTGCAAATTCATCTCTCACCTTTCCAGCGCTGAGATTTTTGACTGCAAATTGATCACCACTTTCATTTTTTGCCAGGATCTTCTTCTTACTCTTTACTAATGTGTAGCCGGGGTTTGGGGTTGACTGTTTGTTGCCCATTTCTGAGTACACCTGTCATGTAAAGTTGGAGAGATGTGTGTAAATGCATATGAGTGTGTATCTGGGGACCAGTTGTTCATCCCACATGAAAAATACTATTGTAATTAAATATAAACACATAGGGACCTATAACACACCCGGAACAATTCTGCGTCAGGCATAGCACAGGTGTTTTTTTATAGCTTCAGCCAACACAAGTATCATTTTCACATCTTGTTTAAATTGCAAATGCATTTTTTTTTGTCATTTATGCACGCATAGGTGTGCTGGTATGAAAAAAAAAAAAGGTGTTAAGGCTAAGCGGCAACCTCCCGCTCTCCCTCGTGAAGCTAATACTCAAGTAACTGAAACTGCAATTCATTGAAATTCCACTAGTCTTGTTCTATTGAGCCCACTGTTAAAATGGCCAACTTTACAGCAGAAAAAGGTGTTTACAGCCTGGTACAAAGAAAGATTTTGGTGTATATAGCTAATATTACCCTTTATGACAACTGTGAGGGGATGAATGTTTTTTTTATAACTCATCCGTTTCGTTTTTATTAAGTTATATTAAGTCTGCATAATTAAGGGCGTGGCCACTTGAGTGACAGCTAGGTCTAGCTGGTCCCCATCATCTCACCACAGCTGATCTCGGCACGTATATTGTGGCTTCGCCTCTTTGCCAGGGCTCGACAGTGCGACCATTTCGCTCGCATTTGCGACTAAAAATAGGTGTGTGCGAACTGGAAAATTTATTTAGTCGCACATGTGCGACTTTTTTTTTTAATAAGCTTGAATGAGGACTTAATTCACTCAGCCACGGTGAAACAACATGCTCTTCACACTAAGTTATGGTGTATTATGTTTGAAATCTATCGTGACTGTAGCACACACAGGCGCGATCAACAACAGCACATCTCTAACGTTACTGGTTTATTTACGGTCTTTATATTGTTTTGAATACGTTGCTGAGCAACGCCAGGCACCGTATGGTGGCGGTGCCGCACATCGTGTGAGCCTCATAGAAAACGTTTACAATTCGGTCATGGCATATCGTGGTGTATTTAGTGTAAGACCCAATTCAACACCAGCGCTTCCACACAAAGGACTTTACCTGGGCGGCCCGGTTCTGTGTTCGCGAGAAACTGAAAATACTCCGCCACAGACTCGCATGCTCTGCTGCTGCAGACTCACAGAGACGCGCTGGACACATAGCTACCTCTTCTGAGTTTGATAGTACCTTTAAGAATAGCGCGAGGACTTGAAAAGAAAAGCCTTTTACTAAATAGACATACCCAGCTATTCATTCTCTTTTCCCCGAACATCCCCTTTTTTTGAGACTTAAAAATGCAGTCGGCCGGGATTTTTAAATCGCCATAAATGTCCCGGAATCTGCTTTCGCTTTCTATAGCTGCGTTTTTTGCATTACTTTATATGCACACTTTGGCCCGTTGCGTATCAGTCTCTCAGCAGCAGAGAGAGAGCAGATTTGACCTGCAGTGGTGCACATGGATAGTAAGAGTGAAATAGATTTCCTATTTTTTATAACTTTTTTTTTCTACTTAAACACACTAAAAAGAAAAACAGTGTCATGCAAAAGGTGTTAAATGCTAAACATTTTAGTTTTTAATTGTCTGTTAAATAAGAATAAGAAATCATTCTGTTGCTGAAGGTTATTAAAGTTTAATAGAAGAGATGATATTACTTTTGGGCAGAAGGAAACTTTAATTCATAGAGGCATTCCTATATTACGCTCTTCTTTAAAAAGCCCTGAAAGATAAAGTGCTCAGATAAACAGTGTCAGCTTTGCACATGAGGTTGTAGTTGTGTCTTTCCATTGTCATACTTTTCCCATGTGGGAAGTAGGGTGGAATCGGTAGAATATATTATGCAAATAAATAAATTTTG
Organism: Danio kyathit; assembly: GCA_903798195.1. Lineage (NCBI taxonomy): Eukaryota > Metazoa > Chordata > Actinopteri > Cypriniformes > Danionidae > Danio > Danio kyathit. The sequence continues at coordinate 2,067,687 of LR812525.1, read as the reverse complement.
ATTAATAAAATTATTCTTAAAAGTCACATTATTTTATGTGCTGTGAAGAAAGTGTGTTTCAATCCAGCTACTGCAAGTATATTTAAATTAAAGATAATATGTACTATATATATTATTATAAAATGAATAATGTCTTGGGGGTGGCGCAGTAGGTAGTGCTGTCGCCTCACAGCAAGAAGGTCGCTGGTTCAAGCCTCGGCTGGGTCATTTGGCATTTCTGTGTGGAGTTTGCATGTTCTCCCTGCGTTTATTAACTTAACAATTACTCCCTATTTCTGCTGCCTAGTGTGAAAGATACTTTTTTTAGCTCAAAACTGGATCAAAAATTGAACAAGAAGCTGTCTAGGCATGTCCACAACAGAAGACTTGATTCAGATCAGTTTAGAGAGGCCTTTATTAGAGCATTTTAATCCCAGTCCTGCTGTGGACCGCTAGCTAAACTCCATACAGCTAAAATTCATTCATTCATTTATTTTATTTTCGGCTTAGTCCCTTTATTAATTAGGGGTCACCACAGCAGAATGAACCACCAGCTTATCCAGCACATGTTTTACGCAGCGGATGCCCTTCCAGCTGCAACCCATCACTGGGAAACATTCATACACACTCATTCCAACACACGGACAATTTAGCTTACCCAATTTAGCTTGCCCAATTCACCTGTACCACATGTGTTTGGACTTGTGGGGGAAACCTGAGCACCCAGAGGAAACCCACACCAACACGGGGAGAACATGCAAACTCTACACAGAATCCCCAACTGACCCAGCCGAGGCTTGAACCAGTGACCTTCTTGCTGTGAGGCGAATGTGCTACCCACTGCGTCGCCACAGCTTAAATTATAAATAATTATCAAATACTATTTAAGCACTTATTAAGTAGAGTAAAACCTATTGTACTTATTGTGTTCAAATGAATGAAACTGCTTTGCTTCTAAAGATCTCCTCGTGTGCATGTATTAGGCAAAAACACTATTTATTTGATATATTTTCACTGCGCTCCTAAAATTCTTTAATGTGCTCCTAAATTTTTCAACTTAGGAGCGCATGTGCTACTCCTGAAAAAACTAAGCGTCAAGCCCTGTTTGCCCTTGTTTGGTCACCCCCGGTTGAAGCGATGACGCACAAACAAAATGGTGATGGTTGGCCACGCCCACTTGTAGCTTCATTTGCGCTCTTCAGAAACTTATGGGTGACGACACGGATACTACGTCCATATCTTTTACAGTCTATGGTTAAGGCACATTGTTGGCATGCTACTATTCTGAGGCAAATGGAATAACCACTTCATTGACCAACTAAAAGCTGCTCTAAAGTGATTTATATATATTTTTTTCTCTCGATTTTAAGAGCACATTAGTGATATGCATACATGTTGCTTATTACACACACACGGATGCACAGCAGCACACTAACATCTTTAAACATTTTTATATTATTTTTAAAACTCCAGGTCCCATGTTCCTTTGGTTGTATATTGATTTCAACTGTTTGTTGTTATTATGTTTAGTTCTGCATATTTAAGTCTGTCTGTCTGTCTGTCTGTCTGTCTGTCTGACATGGCCCAGGAGTCCTGAGAGAGGCTTGGTTAGAAGATGAGATTGTCAGTGGCCCGAACGGGAAAATGAATGTGATGTGACGTGAGGCGCACACTTGTTTAAAAGGCTTGTAACTCTTGTGTTTGGTTCTCTTTGTAATAGACTTGACAAAAAGTGATCCTCATGTACCCTCAGTCAATATTGTAAAACAAAAAAAGTTTTGTTGTAAGCAGCAGTGGTAATTGCTTTCACTTTAACCATTCTTAGAACAGTTCATTAATAGGCCTAACCGAGCATGTGTGATCATCCCTATGTTTAGTTCTGCGTATTAAAGTCTATTTCATTTGCCTTTTTGTTACTTCTGTATGATGTCACTCCTGCCCCTCTTTTTTGTTTCATGCCTCTTCAAGTATTTCTAGAGTTTTACTTTGTGTTTTTGAGAATTACATCTTGTTTGTTTTCACCTGGATTACTAATTTAAGTTTGATAAAGGCTACAATTAGATCCTTTAGGTATTTCACTCGACCTTTTCCACGACGATTCATGTATGCCAATTTCATTCATTCATTCATTTTCTTTTCGGCTTAGTCCCTTTATTAATCTGGGGTCGCCACAGCGAAATGAACCGCCAACTTATCCAGCACATTTTTTTACGCAGCGGATGCCCTTCCAGCCGCAACCCAACACACACTCATTCACATACACTATGGACAATTTAGCCTACCCAATTCACCTGTACCACATGTCTTTGGACTGTGGGGGAAACAGGAGCACCCGGAGGAAACCCACGCAGGGAAAACATGCAAACTCCACACAGAAACGCCAACTGACCCAGCCGAGGTTCGAACCTGCGACCCAGCGACAGCACTACCTACTGCGCCACTACGTTGCCTTGTATGCCTTGTAGTTGGCTTTTCATTCCACTGTGGTGATCCCTGATAATCAGGAACTAAGCCGATCAAAATGAATCAATGAATGATATTGTTGGGTGCTGTTTATCTGTCAGGTTTTAAAGATGTATGCTTATGGGAATAGGAAGTAGGATGTGTTTCGTTATTGGGCATGATGGTATTAATTTGCTGGGAATTAGAACTGAATTGAAAAATAGTTTTAAAAACAATGTTGATGATACTGGTTGAACAACACCTCTGTGCATGTAACCCATCCATAACACAATCTACATAAACTTTGTGTGACTAAAATAGATAACGCGTAACATTACCTATCTAAAAGAAACACTTTGGCCATGGTGTCGTCCTTCCTCCAGCATGCAAAACTAACTACAATATTGATTCAGAATTTTAATAAGTTTTGATTCAGCATTTGATTTTACCGATGTCACTGTCTCACGTGCAAATGGTGAATCTGCGTGGACAGCTGCAGATGTACAAACCTCCATTTGCTGACAGACAGTTTGGGCTACTTTTTTGAACAATGTGTTTATTGTTTTTGATTATGCAAGATAGATAACAGAAAAACACAATTCCATTTTGTCACAATTATTTCCCACCCCAACTAAAGAACATCACTCTCTTCTCTCCTATATAATTACAAGAATTCTCTTACAAGAGACAGTTTAAATACAAAACAAATATTGCTAGGTACCCAAAAACCAAGTATGACATTACTGTACTTTACACATAAAGTTACATTATCCAGACCAACAGAACACACATAAAAAATAAAAATAAATAAATAAGAATAAAAAAAATAATTAAAATAAAAAATAAAAAAAAACAGGAAATTCCTTCTACTTAGTTACATTTCTTGTAGTAAATGACCAATATTATTGTTGTTAATGTAGTAATTAAATGGTTTCCATATTTCTTCATATACATCCATTTTGTTATTAATAAAATATGTTACTTTTTCCATGGCCATACATTGTGCCATGGCATTAATCCAAGTACCAATAACTGGTGGGTCAGGCCTTTTCCAACTAAGAGCTATCATTCTTTTAGCTTGTAATATAGCATAATCTATGAATTTGCGCTGCTGAAGATTTAATTTAAGGTTCTTTGGATATAAATGTAGCAAAATCATTTTTGCATCTAGTGAAATATTCAAGGGTATAATTATCTTTGTAATATTAATCACTTCCACCCAAAAGTCTCTAATAATGTTGCATTCCCAAACACAGTGTACAAATGAACCCTGAGCCTCTCTGCATTTAAAGCATGTATCAGGAATGTTTTTATTAAACCTATTTAATTTGACAGGGGTTATGTAAGTCTGCATCAACCAATTATATTGAAGTAGTTTTAAGTTAACGCTCCCTAACTGTTTCTGAGAATTTTTACATACTTGTCTCCATTCATCCTCAGATATATCCTCGTTCAATCCCATCTTCCATAATTCAAGTTTCGATGTTGAGGATTCAGTAGACCCTGATACTAACCAGTTGTAAAAAACTGATATTAATCCTTTATTATTACATTTCTTATTAATTAATTTCTCCAAAGGAGAGAGTACTGGCAAGTTTAATGATTGGTTCTGCCTAGAGAGAATAAAACTCCTAATCTGTAAGTATTTAAAGAAATGTTTTCTTGGAATATTGTACTTAGTAGATAATTGCTCAAACGACATCAACGTTCCCTCCTCAAAAAGATCACTAATTTTGCTTAATCCCTTTTCAACCCACAACCGGAATCCTGGGTCCTTCGTACCTGGTTTGAATAATGTGTTGCCCCAAATGGGGCTATATTGGGATAAAGAGTCAGCTGTTTTCATGTACTCTCTAACTTCATGCCATATTCCAATCATATTACAAACTATAGGGTGCGTAGTGACTTTTTTCAATTGTTTAAATGTATCTGAATATATATACAAATTTAGGGGTAACGCAAAACCACATGACTCCATATCCACCCAGGGTGGTTTATTTCCAGAGGAAAAATAAAACATTATTGTTCTTAATTGTGCAGCTAGATAGTACCAGTACAGGTTTGGACATTTTAACCCTCCTGTGTCAAATGGAAGATAAAGAAGAGAGAGACGAACTCGGGGGCGTTTTTTGTTCCAAATAAATTTCCTGAGTAATGAATTAATCTTTGAGAACACTCCATCTGGTGGCGCCAAGGGTATATTTTGGAATAAATACATGAATTTAGGCAAAATATTCATTTTCAATATATTTATCCTTCCTATCAATGAAATTGGTAAAGATAACCATCTCTCCAGATCATTAGATGTTGATTCCATTATACCGTTATAATTTGTAGAAACTATATTTTCTAATTGGGGGACAATTTTGATACCTAAATATGTAAAGCTGGGTGATATTTTCAAGGTAAATAAATGTGATGTATTTGGACAGCTATCTTTATTAAGCAGCAATAACGATGATTTTGATGTGTTCACTTTATACCCCGATATGCTTCCGAAGTGTTTAATCAGATCTAAGAGTGCTGGAAGAGAGGTGTTTAATTGTTTTAGGAATAACACTACATCGTCAGCGAATAAAGCTATTTTATGTTCCTTGCCACCCATTGTAATTCCTTGTATGTGGTTGTTGGCTCTTACGGCTATTGCTAGTGGTTCTATGGCCAAAATGAATAAAAGTGGGGACAATGGTGAGCCTTGAGGGCAACCTCTTGTAATATTAAATGGCTCAGAAATTATCTCATTGGTTAAAACTTCAGCCATTGGGTTGGAATGTAATAGTTTGATCCAATGTAAAAAGGATTTTCCAAATCCGAATTTTATGAGAACGTCAAAAAGATAAGCCCATTCGATCCTATCGAAAGCTTTCTCTGCGTCGAGCGAGAGAAGAGCAGTATCCTTTTCCTCTTTTTGGCTATGCAAAATATTTAAAACACGTCTTACGTTGTGAAATCCCTGCCTATTCTTAATGAACCCATTTTGATCATCACCCACAATGCCCGGAAGTACATTCTCTAGCCTTTTTGCCAAGATTTTACATATTATTTTTGTATCTGTGTTTATCAGACTAATAGGTCTCATATTTCCGCACTTTGTATTCGGTTTTCCTGGTTTTGGTAAAAGAATGATCAAGGCCTCTCTCATAGAGTTAGGGAGACAACCACTATTATAACATTCTATATACATATCATAAAGTGGCTTAACGAGTTTATCACCAAAATATTTATATAAGTCGATGGGCAGGCCATCAAGTCCTGCTGTTTTACCACCTTTTAACGTCTTTATAGCCTCCATAATTTCATTTGTCGTGATCTCACCATCTAATTTAATTTTAAGTTCTTCAGATATTTTAGGAATGTTAAGATTATTAAGAAATGCAGAGTGGGCATCAGTTGTGGCCTTACATTCGGAGCAATATAGTTTTTCGTAGAAGTTTCTAAAAGTTTTATTGATTTCCAACGGATCTACAGTTATACTTCCATTTTCAACTTCAATACTAGTAATTGTTCTTTCTAATTCTTGTTTTTTTATACGCCAAGCAAGAAGTCTGCCTGGTTTTTCTCCTTGATCGTAAAATTGTTGCTTTAATCTTAATAGATTGGCTGCTGCTTTTTCATGCGTTTTTTCATTGTATTGGGTTCTTAACAATAGCAGTTCTTTTAAAACATTATCAGTATTTTGGTCTGTTTGTAAACTTTTTTCCTCGAGTAATCGAATTTTTGTTTCAAGTGTTTTATATTTCTCATGTTTCTCTTTTGTCTTCCTGCTCGTATAGCTTATAATTTGTCCTCGTATAAAGGCCTTAAAGGCTTCCCATCTGATTATAGCTGATGTTTGGGTAGTGTTATATTCAAAATAATATTCAATTTGTTCCCCTAAGTATTCTAGAAATCGTTTGTTTTGCATCCAGTGTATTTGAAATCTCCATTTAGTACGATTATGAGAAAGCTTTGGCTCGATATATGTCAAAGATACCAGGGCATGGTCTGAAATAAGAATACTACTATATTGACAATTTCTGATACATGAAATTAGTTCAGCTGAAATCAGAAAGTAATCTATTCTTGAGTATCCTTTAGAAGTACTCGACCAACATGAATATTCCCTTTTTATTGGGTTTTGAGCCCTCCATATATCCACCAAATTAAGTTCCCTTATAAAATAGTGTAAAGCTTTTCTAGACCTTACATGGGTGTTATCAATACCAGATGACCGGTCCTTACTGGGCTCCAAGACGCAATTGAAATCACCTGCCATAATGTGTTTTCCAGGCAATGTGGAGATTCTCAAAAATAAATCATTATAGAAATCTACATTATCATCGTTTGGTCCATATACATTAATCAGATTAATCCGCGTTGATAGAATATTTCCCTGTACAATCAAAAATCTACCTTTGGGGTCTTTAATTATTTTATCAATGCGCAAAGGAATAGATTTATGTATCATAGTTATAACTCCTCTGGAATTAGAATAGTAAGCTGAAGATAGTACCTGACCTGGCCATCTACGCTTAATTTTGATTATCTCATGATCTAACATGTGTGTTTCCTGCAGGAACACAATCTTGGCTCTTATCTGTTTTATTCTACCCATTACTTGTTTTATTTTAGTTAGTTTACGTAGGCCTCTACAATTCCAAGATACACATTCAACCAAAACGTCTGTCATTTTTTATAATGTCATATTTAACAAAAAGAAATGTATTTTACCTTAGTGCAAGAATAACAATAAAGGCCTATAAAAGGTACCATATGAAACAGAACCCAAAACGAAAAGGAAGAGAGCAACCCACCCAGAACCCAAGCCTGACTAGAACATACAGGCTCCCCCAAACCCCTAAATAACTTCCTTCCATTATCAGCAATAGGTCCACACTATACTGAGGAACTATTCTCCTGTAAACCAATACTCAGCTCAATTACTTGTCTATGTAAAAAAAAACTAATCCAGAAAGGATAGTTTATATATCAACTGAAAGTAAAATATGTGTCATACATGCACGTATTTTTCAACACTCACGTAAGTAACGCCTAGTTTCACTTTAGGAAAAAATCAAAAGAGAAAACTAAATAAGATATATCTTTAAACAGGGCTTTTGAAAACTTTATATTAGTATTTTAAGAGAATCTTGTCTGTAAGTAGAATACTGTCACGTTTCCTGCAAGTTTAGGCTCTACATACCTCTTCCAGCAGCCACAACTAACGAGATTTTAGGTTCAATAAAAGTTCTCATCAAGTCACATTTAATTTAGTTATGCTCTGTCGCCGACTCCAGTTTCTTGATATACTTATTCACGTCCGTTGGTGTATTAAAGACGACTGTGCGGTCATCATTAGTCAACAGGAGCCGTGCGGGGTATATTACCCGGTGCTTGTCCAGACCGAGTTCCCGTAACCGCTTCCTCACGCCGTCGTAACTCCTCTGTCGCTTATACACCTCCGTTGGCAGGTCAGGAAGAAATCTTATTTTGTTGTTTTGGTACATCACCTCTTTCTGTATCCGCGCAGCTTTTAGGATGTTTTCTCTGTCCTTGTAGTTTAAGCACTTTATGATGATAGTTCTCGGGTATGTGGTAGAACTTTGGCTTGTTGTTGTTCGGTGTGCTCTCTCCAAAACCGGCGGTATTATCTTCAGAGTATCCGCTATCCATTTTTCCATAAAGGAGCAGGTATCGTTGCCCTCTACTTTCTCGGGTATGCCCAGTACACGCAGGTTATTACGTCTACTTCTCCCTTCTAAGTCTTCCACTTTATTACTGAGGTTTTTTGACTTGTTCTCAAGTTTTTCGATTGTTTCTTTCAGCGTTTGTATCTCGTCTTCTGCCGTAGATATTCGCCTTTCGGCCTCCATGATACGCCCACTACAGTCTTTCACGTCTGTTTGGACAATTCTTATTTCCGTCAATACACCATCGATTTTTGTGTTAAAGTTTTGTTTGAAAGATGATATGGCAAGCATGAGGTCCTTTGTTGTCGGATTTTCCATGTTTATGACTTGTTCAGTGTCCGCGAACACGTCAGTATGTGTCTGCTCCGGTGAGCATGGGTCCTCTTCAGTTAGCTTCTGGCCTACCTCCTCGCAGTTCTCCATCGTTTTCTTCTCCTTAGCCGCTTTTTTTGGCATGTTTGAAGTGATTTATTTGTATGCTTACAGTTTTGTCTCTCTATATAATCTCTTTCTGGATTATTATGCAGGATTTATTGAAAAGCAATTGAGCACGAGAAAACGCGTCCGCTCACCCTGCCGCCATAACCGGAAGTCCTCCAGTTTGGGCTACTTATCAGAATTATGGGAGATGTCGGCCTGACAATATTTAATTGGATGAACATTTTTTTAGTTTTATGCCTCACCCAGAATATAAACATACATATAAACACATTTAGATCATTTACTTTAATCAGCACTACAGGAATGTGAAGAGACTTTCAACCAGCACAACAACACATGTTCCTGAGGACAATCACCTACTGCACCTTTAATAGAATGAGCCTAGGCCAATAGCCTAGGCTCATTCTGTAGATTTTGTTTAAACTTGTGCATCTATTTCCTCACTAGTGATGCATTCAGTTTTTTACACTTATAGTCCATCATGTAAATAGCAAATCCACCATGGCACAACCAAAACTCTGATTGGTTTAATGCAGGTTATGCAAAACACACACCTGTGACTCATTAGGAGAATAAGGACATCCCTTACGCACCATTCACACGGGGCGTCAGCTTCAACGATTCCCATTCACTTTGAATGGGTGACGTCAGGCGTTGCCGAACTGCATTGTGGATCCGTCGGCGCCCTGACCATTTTTCTCATTCTTACAAAAGCAAATGTAGTGCATTTAAACTGTAGACCATGTGCTTGTATTGTTCAAATAGAGCTCATAGTGTTTTCAAACCATAGACCAGTACTTTAAAATATGTTGTGTTGAGTCTATAATACTGTAGTTTTCTATAGGATTCTGGATTCTACAGGATTTTGTAGGACTACAGGGTTTATTAGACTAAAATACATCATAGTTTACTATAGTAAAAACTAAAGTATACTACGGTGTTTTTAGGTTCACTAGTTTAATACTCAGTATGCTACATCCTTCATTAACACAGAGTTAAATATTATAATACATTTACAGTATACTACACTTTGCCATAGTGTAGTTCAAAGCACTATTTACTATAAATTACTATACAGGGCTCGAAATTGCGACCATTTTGGTCGCATATGCGCCCGAAATTTAATCTATGCGATCTCATAATATATTTGGGAGCATTTGTGCGACTGCATGTAATGGTTGTAGTGGGACTTGTTTAGATTTTTTTCTAAAAACGTGCTGAATCAGACTTCCCTGCTGCTATATTGGTTCATATCAGCTGTCAATCACTCAAGGCTTTCCGCTGTCAGATAACAGGGAGCTTATAAGGGCGACAGCCGAGATCAATCGAGGGTTTTCGGAGAAGGTGCCCGAATCTCGATGCGTTGCATTCACTGCGTGTTCAGCGCAAATGTCCGCTAAATCTAACACTGTACACATCATCGCCAAAGAAGCTCGCCTTTACTAAATTTAAACTGAATCTGCGGCTCATAACAAAGAACGGTATTGCGCCGGTGGTCATCACGAGAATCCTGCTCTGCCTGCTCTTATATTGGGTCGGCTGACCATACCTGCCAACATTTGGTTTGTAAATTCCGGGAGAGGGGGGGGGGGGGGGGGGGATTACGTCATACGCTAATTTGCATATTACTGACGTCATCATGTTCTACCATTTCTGTTTAACAGCAGCCTATGGTAAATAAATGGGGTATTTTATATTTGCACTACGCTTTATCTAAGCTTGTCAATTTAACTAAATGTATTGATGTTTGAATACAGTATATCATTATAGATGAGTAGTGAATTTGCAGTAATCTCTCAGACGTAATATACTCAGACAAGTTCAGAAACTCTCACTTTAAAACATCTCTGATTGTGAACAAGAAAAGAATAAACGGTCAAATCAAATTGTTAAAATTGTTAAAATAAAGGAGAAGCAGATCGGATTGACTGTACAAGGGAAATACCTTCACACTCCCGGTGCTAAATCATTTGCCGTTGGTACGCAGAGGAGTGATCTGCAGTCAGGCTGCAGGTGGGAGAGGCTGCTGTACGAGGACTGGGCCACCTGTCAGTGCTCTAAGGCGGGCATCCGCAGCTCGTTGAGAAGAGTAGGGACGGTACAGTAATGGACAAACGACAGTCTATAAACATCTCCAGTCACACAAAAAAGTCGCTAGATTTGTCGCTAGTCGCTTTTTTTAAAATTTGTCGCTTGGGGGGTCTGAAAAGTCGCTGAGTTGGCAACACTGGTGCGAACTAAAAGCATGGAGCGGGAGGGGTGAGAGGTTTGGGGATATGGAGGCGCGCAAACTGTAGCGCGGAGAGGTTGCGCGCGACCGGAAGAGCACGCGCACAAGCACCAGGTTTCAGCCCGGACTGTACCAAAATGCTGAGGAGCGGGGGTCGGATTCCGGGAGTTTACCGGGAGACAGAACAATACGGGAGACGGGTCTAAAATACGGGAGACTCCCGGGAAAAACGGGAGTGTTGGCAGGTATGCGGCTGACCCGCCTGTTTTTTTCCACAGACCGAGCATATAAAATGACACAAACCGAAACCAAAACTTTTAAAGAATGTAGTAGTGAGACTTGTCTTCCTTTCTTTGGTCCATTCTTTCTTGAGATGTATATTATTTTTCTATTTACTGATGACTGCTTTGCAGCTTTCAGCATTGGATTGAATGATTTATTATAATCTTACATTTGTTTTGTTGCAGAAATATTATTTATTAAATTGACATGCATATAAAAACAATAGTGCAAAATAAATATTTCTTACTGCAATGCTTCCTTTTTTTTGATGCAAACCTTAAATTTATTTTTAATCAAGTAACAGCAGGACCTTTTACAGTACATAACTCGCATTCAAGCACATTCAGGGCAGCATGATAATGAGAAATGTTATTCGTTGTAAGTATTATTGACATCATCGGCATCATTAATATTATTTTATAATTATTAGACATTGAAATCTGTGCAATAATTCCAAAATGAATAAGTCATCACAGCATTAGTAAGTTAGTTGTTTCTGGTTTTTGTTAGTCCTGATTGATGTTGTTTTCAAATACAATAAATCCCTTAATATACAATTTGCAGTGGTGCTCATTCATTTTTGTTGGGTGCTCCTAAATTACTTCTGGTGCTCCTAAATTTTTTCTGGTGCTCCTAAATTTTTGAAGTTGGGAGCACTGGTGCTACCAAGTAAAAAAGTTAATTTCGAGCCCTGCTATAGTATTTATTTCACATGGGACATTAAGCAATTTTTTAATAATTAATTAATCGCACCATGTGAAGGAAAATATAAGCAAAGCAAAGCTTTATTCACCTGAGAAATGTCTGATCGTTCCACTTCACAGGAGACGTGTCAGATGTTTTATTCATTTGATGGTTTGATATTTTCACATGAAGCACATGCCTGTAAGAGTCAGAAAGCCTGGTTCATTATTATAATTAATGTTCAACATTAATAACTACCTGTAGTTTACATATGAGTGCTATTTAAAATATAACAAGATATAAAAAAAAATATATATATATATATAAAAAAACTCTTAGCTATACAAACACACACAGAAAACAGAAGTGTGTCTAATATAGTGCTTGGTGCATAAGGAGAGCAACAAGTGCATCCTACAGGTGGTTTGTCAAGCCCACTCACCTGCATTGGGTACACTCAGAACTACACAATGTAAGACCAGGGTGTGTGCATTCACCCTACATAAACATGAGCTGGATCACAGCAAGTCAGAAGACACTCAGTAGATAAATCTTTCTATGTTGACAATTGTCTTCAGAGCTTCAACTCAAGTGTTGCAAATACAGCATTGGTAGACAAACGCTGCAACCTTTTAAGTTCAGGAGGATTTGATCTAGGGCTGCACAATATATAGTTTCAGCATCGATATCGCAATGTGCACATCCGCAGTAGTCAGATTGCAGGATCTGCAATGTCGAATCAGGATTAGAGCAGAACAGGACTTAAAAACACACTTGATTGTAGAGTAATTCCAAAGTTTAACCATAAATTTACTTTACCAAACAAATGTATAATTTGCTGTGTGTTTTAAGGCCTGTGACTGTGCACGCATTTCAAGCCAGCTTAAAGTTTAGTAACTTCAAGAAAAATTTATACTGTATATATGCAGTGAAGATTATACAGTATTATTTATTTTACATTTAATTGTTTAATTTGTGTGCCTGAATACTGTTAGTCTCTCAGAAAAAAACCCATAAAGCATTTATTTTGTAAGTTTTCTTTACTGTATTTATCATTGCTTGTGATTTAGTTTATTACATTTGATGCATTCCACTACAAATCCTATTTTCATCCAAATTTATTCTAAAGTTATTAATTATACTCAATATTGCAATATGCATAGCAGAAAAGTAAAATATTGCAATGTCAGTTATTTCCGATATTGTGCAGTACTAATTCAACCTAAGCCAAAGGGCAAGTGAAGATCCAGCAGTCATCAGCCACTTGCCTGTGGATACTCGATCTCAGAACAGCATCCAATGGCTCAGTGAAGGTCATCAAGATGCACAGGAGCCAAACTCTTGGACTACATTGGCATTTCTTATCCAACAAACTGCTACCAAGTATGCAGAATATATACTATACCCTCGCTAACCATATAGACCCCATTGGCTATATTGCGCCTTTCACAATCATACAGAGGTTAGAGAGTGGGTTGACCCCTGGCTTCCAGAGGAACTGTTGAACTTATGGAAAGCCTAAGAAATTTAAATGAATTATCTGCAATACATTATTTGACAAGATGCTACTGTAGAAAAGAACTGGATCACCCATTCAGCGTAGGGCAAATCTATTTTCCTTGTGATGCTTCTGAGCAGGCTGAAAAATCTGAAGGTAAAGTGGAAGTAACTTTTTATAACCACTAGTTTCAGAGTAGTCTTTAGTGTTGGATTCTTTATTGCAATGCTCTTCCAGCCAGTATTAACCTCAGAGCTCTATTACTGACCCAAAAGGCAGCATTGAGATTAGCATTTAGCAAAGCAAAACAGCACATCACATCACACCTGTGTTCATTTATTTACACTGACCTCAATTACAAATTCAAGACACTGTCACTGAGCTACTAAACAACCACTGGCTGATGACTTTATCTAAACTTTTCTAACACTAGCTTATATTCTAGATCATGCTCCTTAAATAGTAAGAAATTAAACATTCAATTTTATATTTGTAAATAGCTTTATTTGTAAATCGTAAATAAAAGTGCCTGCTAAACTAATTATTTTTTAAAATAATGCCAATAGACCAACAACTACAAACATTTCTGACATACCTGACAACCTGTGAATGAAAATATTGGGCTCTTTCAAAATAATTCAGAAAAGAAATGTGATCTAAAACATAAACCTATTGTCTTACACGCCATCAGTCTATGAAGAGTTTCAGATTGAAGAACCGTCAGTGCTGATCAGAAAAAATAAATACTGATAAACATTTTTTTTTATGTAAAAAAAAAAATTAATATTGAATAATTAAAGGTGCAGTAGATGATTGTCTTCAGAAGCATGTTTAGTTGTGCTGGTTAAAAGTCTCTTCACATTCCAAAAGTGCTGATTAAAGTAAATGATCTAAATGTGTTTATACTAAAAAATGTTCATCCAATTAAAAATTATTGGGCTGACAAATAACTCTATTACGACAGGTATCTCAAACTGTCTGTAAAAAAATTATAATAATGTGTATTTCTGTGCAGCCTCTTTACACAGATAGATACGTCATTTGCGCGTACACGTGAAGCATGGCCACCTACAGCTGACAGAGAGAGACGTCAGGCAAACTCTGCATCAACCTGAAAAACTTCTTTCTAAAAGACCAACGTGGCCTTGTATCCATGAAAAGAAAGATTGTTTCGGAAAGGGCTTCTGCCAAAAATGCTAAATCAAAATTTTTCTAAACCCTTTATCAATATCAGAGTTACTTTTGCTCGCTGGAGGGAAATGACGTTATGCAGTTCAAAATGGCTGACGTATTACTTTTAGACAGGTGTGTTTTAAAACTATTTTAGTCACGCAAAGCTGATGTAGATTGTGTTCTTTTTTTATAAATGGGTTTATATGCACGGGTGTTTTTCAGCCACTGAAAATGTCCGGCAAAATATTGACTTCACGGAGTACCTTGTACAGCATCGCTAATAAATTTGGTCAAATATACCTAAGCATTCATTTAGTTGTTCAAGTGTAAAAGAAGATGAAAACATGTACATACGGATCAGCGAGCACAATTGAAAATTAAAAGTCTCTTGTTGTCTTGGTAATATAAGTGTAATCAGGGGCGTAGCAACCGGGGGGGACGGGGGGGACACGTCCCCCTCACTTTTAGAAACAGGTGATTCTGTCCCCCGACTCGCACACACTTTTTATTTGACCTAGCGACCGAAAGTGTTCTCTGATTTGTTACTTGATTTGAGTGAAGGATCACTCAGCCAATCACAGCGCGAATCTTTTGAGCGTCTGCCACAAGCTTCATGCATTCCTTTGCAGTTTGGGTGACAGGAGGAAAAATGCACCCCAGAAAAAAGCAGAGGACGATTACATCCGTGCAGTGGCGGTTCTAGGGGGGCGGGGGGGCGTTGCCCCCGTGTCAACAAGCTTGGCCTCCCCTCTGGCCCCCCTAAATTTGGACGCGTATTTTGTGTCAAAACGCCACGGAGAAGCGAGATCAGCCATCGGTGGCGCACGCTCTCGGTGTCGCACGCACTTGCTCTTGCACGCACTTGCTCTCTCTGCTTTCGCATGCTCTCGCTATCAGTGAGGGTGCTGCGCACTTCATTTCAGAATTAACCCCCAAATTGACACAGGTGATAAAAAAAATTCAACTTCAGTCATGTTCATGTTGTGAAACACTATCAAAATGTGTTGATTATATTACACTTCAGTTTTTAATAGCGATTTCAAAACATTTAATATAGGAAGTCCTCGGCTATGCAGAGGTTATTATTAATCAGAAATTGACTGCACATAGTTTAACTATAGGAAATGCAGTCTTGAACTTACACACTGACGGCAACTGCCGAAGAACAGATGTAACACATTGATCCAGTTTAGTTTTCAGTCATGCTCATAAAAGTCATATTCAACTCGTTTAGTTTTGCTTTCATTCGTTTTTGTTTTCAGTCATGATGACATAAAGCACAATGAGTCATCAACACATGATTTATTACAACACGTTTTTAAACATAATAGTTTAACCAACTAATTTCTAATAACTACTTTTTTGTCTTTCCCATGGTGACAGTCTGTGTATATTTTACTAGTTATTTAGCAAGATGGTTGTATACAGACAAAGTCCCTTTAAGTATATTCTATAGTCTTTGATTCAAATTAAAGTGTAATTTAAAGACTTAACTAGGTTATGTTTACTACGAAAGTTGGAATAATTAATATTGTTGTGTAGTAGACAATCAAAAAATATACAGTAAATAACACTGACTTAAAATAATAAAAAAAAAAAAATTAAAACTGCTTTTATTCAAGAAATAAACTACGAAATAAGACTTATTATGACTCCAGAAGAATTAGTTGTGTTTTATAGGAAACACTGTGAAAATTTGTTTGATTTAGATCACTTGGGAAACATTATTTTAAATTAATTGGAGGGCAAAAAAATGGACTTCAACTGCATCTGTTAAAATTTACAGGTGTAAAAATGTGCCTTGATGTACTTGAATGTTAGAAATGTGTTATCCAATAGAATACAAAGCTACTTGTCAAATAAATGAACATGGAAGATTGTTTTGAATTTAAGTTATTTAATTAGCTTATTTATGAAGACAGGGCAGCACGGTGGCGCAGTGGGTAGCACAATCGCCTCATACCAAGAAGGTCGCTGGTTTGAGCCCCGGCTGGGTCAATTGGCATTTCTGTGTGGAGTTTGCATGTTCTCCCCGTGTTGGTGTGGGTTTCCTCCGGGTGCTCCGGTTTCCCCCACAAAAAATATGGTATAGGTGAATTGGATAAGCTAAATTGTCTGTGGTATATGGATGTTTCCCAGTGATGGATTGCAGCTGGAAGGGCATCCGCTGCGTAAAACATATGCTGGATAAGTTGGTGGTTCCTTCCGTTGTGGTGACCCCTGATTAATAAAGGGACTAAGCCGAAAAGAAAATGAGTGAATGAAATGAATGAACTTAGAATAATTGTTTAAGTATTTTGTGATGCATGTTAAAGTGTGCCCCCTAAAAGTACAAGTGACCCCCCCCCCCCCCCCCCCCCCCCACACACACACACACAAATCACACATTCCATTAATCACTTTTGGGTGACATCACCGTACAGCTGTCCCCCCCCACTTTTAAAATGGTTGCTAAGCCCCAGAGTGTAATGTAAAAAAGATGACAGGATATTTCTGTTTTTAGCACTGCTTTTTTCTGATCTTATTTTTATTTAGCTGAATAACAACACATAAGTAAATAGTACTCTTCCGCCAGCTTTACTGCTTTACTAAGGTGAAGTTTGATTTATATATGCACATTCGTTCATTTTTGAACAGTGAAACCCTGTGACACGCTCTCATTTTAACACTACTTTAAATATACGGTCTGAAATAGCGTGTCAGTTTGGCTTATTGACTTACACTACCAGTCAAAAGTTTGGGCTCAGTTTTTTTAATTTTTTTTTAATTAATTTTATTTAATAATTTAAAGAAATGTATTCTGTTCATTAAGGCAGCATTTATCAATGTAATGTTTTTTTTTTACATTGTTAAATACTTATTTATTAAATATTTATTTATTACTTATTGTATGTAGATTCAAATTAAATTATTACTTCAGTCATTATTGTTTTTATTACTATTACATTAATACTATTTTTTATATAATGTATTTATATAATATTAATATTTGCCTAGGGCAAACCCAACTAATAATAATAACAAAACTAATTAATATTAGAGTGATTTCTAAAGGATCATGTGACTCTGAAGACTGGAGTAATGAAGCTGAAAATTCATCTTTAAAATCACTAGAATAAATTATTAAATTATAATCTACTTTTGAACAGTTATTTTATAGTGCAATAACATTTCACAATTTTACACTCTGTACTGTATATTTGATTAAATAAATGCAGCCTTGGTAAGCAGGAGATACCGATTTTAAAACATTTTAAAAAATCCTACTGACCCCAAACTTTTGACTGGTAGTGTAAATGACTGTGAACAATGTTGTATTTTATAGTCATTGGCTGATTATATGATTTCACTATTTAGAATTTGCAAAATACTGTAAATTTTCTGCCAGGTTCATTTATTTTATTTTAATTTTTTTCATCTTTTTAATAATTTAACACAGCCCAAACTCATAGACAACAATTTAAAACAAGCATTTTCATGTAAATTGATTTATCAGTACACAATGTTGTAAAAAATAATGGTCTGACAAAGAAATGGTCTAATAAAGAAATGGTATTATTCTCAGGTTTCTGCCTCACAGACCAGTCAAACAACTCTGTGGAGACGTGTCAGAAATATCTAAGACAATAACAGATTCTAACATTGGCCATCAGCAACAGTGAGCGTCAAAAGCAAAGTCAAAATAATCAGCATTTTTCTGCATACTTTCTGCACTCATGTTCATATGCATACTTTTTTATAGGTCTAGTAAATGCTTTGCTTTTCAGCTAAATCTTATGAACAGATCAACATTAATCAGATACAGTGATACGACACACTACAATAAATCACATTAAAGCAACACACAAACACAATACACTCAAAATGTTGCTGCTTGTTCAAGCTAATTATTTTAAATGAGCTGAAAAAACAGTTCTTAAGGTGTTTTTAGGTACAACTTAAATGTGTTTTGTTCAATCAACTTAAAAATGTAAACACCAATAAGTTAACTTGGTCAATTTGTGTTGAGACAAGATGAAGGTATAGAATATATTGTGTGGAACCCAGCATTTTTACAGTGTAGACTGAAAACAATGTAAATGTAGAGTTGAAATGTAGTAAGTGTGTTTATTTATTAAGTCTGGTTTCAGTTTCACTTACGCTGACTTATTCAGATACAACTTACTACAACTTGCTGCAAACTGTACACATGTACATTAGTATCTTATTAACATGGACTCACCTTATAGTCTTGATCCAGGGTCTTGACAGTTTTACATCTTAATGAACGATGTGATGAAACTTGATATAAACATTATAATCCATGCACTGAAACGGAGAAACTATGAGTTTTACAGCAACACAGACACTAAATCAAACTTAACATGAACAGAAACAGACCATCTGATGAAGTTTTAAACCATTTGCAGATCTCCAAATAAAAGATAAAGAGCTAGAACTCATTTAAAACAAGCCAACAGCTCACTTTCAGGATTTCACTGTTTTCCTCCTCCTCATTCCTACTGTCTTTGTCCTTCTCCAGAACAGGTTAGACAGGAAATGCTGTATGCAAGGTGTGTGCTTAGACTCTAGAGGTAATACTTCACACACACTTAGGCCGTACTCACACTATGTACAGTTGCGTTGAACCGGGCCAAAGCACGCTTGTCCCCCCTTCCGTCTCCCCCGACGGCCTGCACTCACATTACATTCGGGCCTGGGCACGCTTACGTCATCGATTATGCGCTGTTCAGTAAGCGCTCTCGCTCAGCACAGTGAAGATTTCTTTATATCGTTATATCGTTTTAGTGGTTTGATATGCGGTGACACGCAGTCAAATATTTTGCCAAACAGATCAGCCACTTTTGACGCTCATAAACAATCATAAAGTCCTCGTGCTGCAGGAATTAGGAGGTTTGCTGAAGGCGCAGCTGTGGTGCAGTGAGGGGTTTGCGTCTTTAATAAACTATGACAGTTTGTGTTTATTGAACAGTACGAATGATTAATTAATCCATATCAAGCAGTCCCTTAAAAGTCACGTCTCGCTTTCAGTTTCGAGCCCAAGTGAATCGCGCTCAGACCCACCTCTTCCAACCGGGCCAGGGCCGGCCAAGTGAACAGTGCCTGAGCCCGATTCAGAGCACTCACCCTTCTCAAACGATCCAGAAAACGGGACTGGGCACGGTTTGGATAGCATAGTGTGAGTACGCCCTTAAACATTCACTCATGTGCCTAAACTTTAGACCAAGTCTGCAAAACTACAAGCACTTTACATGCTTTAAACATTTCATTTTTGCTTTAACTTTTTGCAAACTCTAAACAAAGTTTTCTATATTACACATATTATTGAAATGAGCAGCTTTTAATTGTGTTTAATTGGGCTTAATTAAAACTCATTTAAAATATCTCACTTATTTACTGATACAAACTGTTTATTTTATCACTATTGATCCCTTACTGTTTTTCAAAATGCTTACAGTCTATTTTACTATAGCTCAATATATCCCAGAACTCCACACACAAAGCCACAGAACTCAAACATATTAAGTAGCAGTTCAACATTGTAACATTAAATAATTATACACATACACACCTAACTATATGTGAGAAATGTGAAACATTGTGAAACATTGTGAAAAATGTTTTTCTGTATGATGTGTGTCATGCCGTGTGTGTGAGGATGGGTGTGTCTATTTACCTTTTGCTCTGGCAGCATTAGCACAGATCAGCTGACTTATTCAGCACACTTCAGCCTGTTTTGCTTGGTATATATTCAGTCGATGGTTCACTACTGGTTATCAGTCCGTTGTTGTTTCTCGTTCTTCTCTTTGTCTATGTTCAGGTTTTCTCTCAAGTCAAGATTGTCCGTTGATGTGTTCATCGGGCGAGTGAGAGCTTTTTGTTAATGGACATTCTGCTATTTCTCTCGTCTCCAACTTACTGCCTTAGTGAGCACATAGAGATCTGTTTTCACTGTTGCAATAAACATTTCGTCACTCTCTATTGCTTTTTCCCTGTGTCTACTGTGTCTTTTGCTGTTCAGAGTTCAGTTCAAAAGTTTGCAACACATTTATAGACAAATTTAAAGGGCACCTATTTTACCTCTTTTTTTTTAAAGATTTTTTTATGAGTCTCTAGGATGTGTCTGTAAATTGTGTCCCACGTGCGTGTCAGAGCCATAGATCTCTCTCTATCTCTTTCTCTCTCTCTTTTGCTTTGATGCATGTCACCATCTCTTGCTGCTTCAGATAAACAGCACAGTGACAGACACGAAAAAAGCAGATCTACCGTTTATGAAAAATACTACAGTAAGAACTTCCCCAATAACTATTTGATGCATTTGTTGTGGGGTTAATTCAAGCCTTTCTGCATCAATGAGTCACACACACAGACCCACACATTTGGGGATTTGGACCCTATTTTTATGTCAGAATATTTTACACTTATAGTTAACATATACATAAAAAGCAAAACACAAAGTCAGACTGGCTGACTTCATAGTCCATTACTATTTGAAAATCATATTCAGGGCTCTAGACTAACTTTGTGCACTGGTTGCACTGGTGCGGCCAAAGTTTTTTGCTAAGGTGCACCAGAACAAAAGTTAGGTGCACCCAAATTTTCAACCACATTGCATTTAAAATCTTTAATTTGAGATGTTTTCAACTCATTGCGCTGTAGGTGCGCCTGCAAAATGCAAGCATATGGCATCGTGTGCATGACACTTTGCATGCGCAGGCCGTGTGTCTCCATTTGAAATAACAAATTAAAGTGTGCAAAAGACGCACATTTGAACAGTCCCTTATTACTTTGAGCCTCGTGCCTCAAAATGTCACATGGAGAGCTTTATATCACTGACTAAGTTTACATGGACATCAGTAATCGAATTATTTGCTTTAATCTAATAACGAGAATAATAAGACTAAGGTGTTTACATGAGTTGCTTTTTGAATGTTCCTTTCATGATCGCGTTTTACATGTTACAGCACATAATTCAGTTAGCATCAGTGCTTCCAGTATCTGCATTTCCTCCGGAGTTTCATGTAATTTCGAGTTTTTCATTTTTTATTTGTCGACTTTAACTGCAGTTTGGCACTTTCACTTTCATTCACGAACATTTCATGCATGCCCTTCGTGATGAATGAGATATTGGATGCAACTATGAACTGCTGGAAGAGTGTTGAAAGTTCATACCGCATGCTGAATGGAAGAAACAAAACCTCCGCATTTCACGATGCAGGTGTCTGTGGTCTGCACTGACTGGGTAGGTGCAAAGAGTGTCAAACAGCCGCATGCGTGCCTGTGTGTGTGTCTGTTTGTGTGTGTGTGTGTGTAGACTATCCTGTCGCAAAACGCAGCAAAAAGTTCTACATGACGGTAATAGTTCGATTAAGGTGTTTACATGTCTGTACTGCACTTTATTAATGCGACTAAAATCGGCATACTCCACATGTCTTAATTCCATTTCTCTTTAGTTCGATTATGACCTTAATCGGAATAAATTAATCAAAAATCGCTGTTTACATGGTCGACTCTTAATCAGAGTATTGTCTTAATCGCATTAAAATCGAATTGTTGGTGTCCATGTAAACATACTCAATGTTTGCGGCAGTTGGATCAAGAGTATAAAGAGAGATGCATTTCTTTCACTTCTTATGTAATTCTTATGACATTTTCGGGATCTGCCAGGAGAGTGATAAAGCTACTTTGAAAAAAAGCCAACATACAGTTTATGCGCCTTGCCATTGTCACTCATCACTGCGGCTGCAGCACGCGCATCTGTTTAAAGCTTCTGTAAGGAAAGAGCTATTTGACAGACGACACAATCTCAATAAAAAAAAAAAATGGAGAAAATGAAAGCACACAAGCGCCGGTAAAATCAGATGATCAAGACATAATCTTTAAAATAATGACTTGTATTAATAATGTTGACAGAGGTTTGTGATATAATATTCACAGAGGAGCATTAGTTAAATGTTTATTTTCCGTGGAGTGATCAATTTGATGTTGCTATTTTTATTTGACGAAAGAAAAAAAAATAGTATGATTTGGAAAAACAGCCCATGTCAGTTATTAAATATAGATTCAGTCAGTGTTTTTGTAGCCTAATCTAAATTTTTAATTTAAGTGAAAAAATTTGAGTGCAGTCCTATTTATTTTATTCTTTTATTTAGCAGGCATATATTCTGTTTTTTGTTGTTGGAAACGATGCAATGGAAATTCTGTTGTGTTCGCACATCTTAAAATAAATCAATCTTTAAAAATGTAATGTGTCAAGCACAAAATAGACATGTCAATTGTTATTTTTTAATGGCTGGTAGCACCAGAGCAACTGGAAATGTTTTTTAGTTGCACCATTGAGAAATTAGGTCGCACATGCAAACAAATTGGTCGCACTCTAAAGCCCTAATATTGCTTGTGGGATTAAGGAAAACTGATATCACTTTATTTTGACTGCATATTTGATGCATAAGAAGTTAAAATGCACACCTATAAATATATTACTTCTTTAATAACAGGAAATAGGCCTATGAACTTTTACAAAAAAATATATACTCTTAAAATGTTTGGCACTGATTCCATACAATAGCTTGGATTTGATGGAGCTTTTAGTAAGTGTTGTACATTTTCATAACATTGTGTGACAAAAAAGAATTTAAGTTTTATTACACACTAAAACCCAACAGTCAACTTTATCAAATGAAATGAGTGTAGTCATTCTACTAATTTTAAAAGAGTTTTTAACTCGGTGTTGAAGGTAATGAGATTTAAATACCTCATTACTTCAGTTTAGATGGAGTAAGTTCACAGTACTCATATAGATTAGTTTTTTTTAACTCAAATGGTTTGTAGCAATCGGTTTCCTCAAACGGTTTGAGTTGCCTCAACTTACTGGGTTTTACAGTACTCAGTTGGTTTGAGTTCTCTTCATGTATTGGGTTTTACTGTGTTGGGTTTGTGCTCAAATTGCTTCGTTTACTCAAATGGATTAAAGGTGCAGTATGTAAGTTTGTCACCCAGTGGTTGAACTAGGTATTGCACTCCTGGATCATAATAAACGCACGTCGGAATGCCAGATTGAGTAATGGAGCGAGTGATTTAAACTGTGTTCTAAATAAAAGCAACGACACGCAATAGAGGGAATATTTTCCATATTAAAAGGAGTTTTAGGTCTAACCAACACCTCGAATTGATATATCAAACGGCTTCTATTTCTCACAGCTGAACAACAGAAACCTATGACAGATCAGCTCAGGTAAACCTTGTGTGCTTTATTCAAGGTTAAATGCTTACAATGTGAGTCTGAATGGTATTTTATATGGCATGCATTGCCATATACTGAAAGCAGCAGCAGATAGTTCACCTCAGATCTGTAAAATACAATAAACCATTTAAAATTGAACTTTAGAATTAAACATATGAGTGATTCAGCATCTACACTTAATGATGTTAAAGAGGGTTAACGTGTATTAAATAAATTATAAACCTTACCGTTTCATGAGTGAGTGCATATTCTTCTGAAAAGCTGTGTTTATATTTCTGTCGTGTTTCGTCTGGTGCAAACAGCCAAATTGCTCATCACTGCATATCTCGTCACAGCGTGTTGTTAGAACACGCCGTTACAATGTAACCTGCTCACGTTCGTAATATTTATGTCATTTGCTAATTAATAACCTAATGTGGAACTGAATCTGTCTCATTTCGTTGTCTGATACTGTCCACTGACACTGTCGCATTTCGCTCATGGACGCATGATTTCAGAGTCTTTCTGAATGAATGAATGAAATATGCTGTTTTCCAACAAGACAACCCGGAGTGCTGAAATATAATTGGGTAAACTGCCATTGTGCAGGTTAAATTGACCTAAACAAAGACAGCGTTCCGGCACGGAAAAACCATTTTCAAAGCAGAATATCTGACTTCAGAATTATTTTTCAGTTAAACAGGAATGTTCACTTAGGATGTTTCTTAAATATCTGCACACATATTATGGTATTTTTATGCTTTAGAAGAGTCAAAAACTTACATACAGCACCTTTAAGTTCCCAGTACTCATTAGGATTAGTTTTTGAACTTATATGGTTTGTTGCAATTGGTTTCCTCAAATAGTTTGAGTTACCTTAACTTTTTGGGTTTTACAGTGTCCTCAAAGTTTGAGGCTCAAATATGCATTATATATTCCCCTAATCATGCTTTTTAAAACTGTTACAATGTACTCTTTGTAGGTTTTATAAGTCTACTTTAGTTACAAGACATTGTTATTTTATTTATTTATTTATTTTTCATTTGCAGGCGTCACTGTGGCGCAGTGGGAATGCAGAAATGACGCTGGTTTGAGCCTTGGCTGGGTTAGTTGGCATTTCTGTGTGGAGTTTGCATGTTCTCCCCTAGGGATGCAACGATTAACTGGTTTCACTATTAACCGCGCTTTAATTCGTCACGGTTAATCGTGAAGGCTTCTCAAAACCGCTTTTCTGCACAGAACAAAACTGCAGCAACTAAACAAAGCTATGCCAGCTGTGCGCTAGTTTGTACACCGAGACTAATAACCACGCACACTGGATTAACTATGACTGAGGCTATTAACAAAGGCAAGCTTGTGCAAGTTAATTATTTCCAATGGAGGGACGCGCACGCGATGCAATGCGCTCACGCTTTTTAGGCGCACTAGTTGAGATGGGGGCGTTTGTGACCACAGGAACTACAAACGGCTGAAGTTTGAGGAAGAAGCAATGAAAAGTACACAAGTTGGCAAACCCACTTAAAGTTAGAATTATTGGCGCCGATGAGAGGATCATGCGGTGAATGTTGATCCACCAGCCGAGATCAATCCAGTGATTTCAGAGAGAGTGTTGAAAGACTCGGAGTGGATCAGCTGTTTAATGGCCCGAATCTCGATGCGTTGCATTCACTGCGTGTTCAGCGCAAATGGACGCCAAATGTATAATCTAACAGTGTATAGATATTTGCCAAAGAAGCTCAACTTTACTAATTTTAAACTGAAACTTCGGCTCATGACAAAGAATACTGTGTAGGTGGCCATCGCGAGAATCCTACTCTGCGCCGGTCATATATTGGGTTGGCTGACTCGCTTGCTTTTCCACAAACACAGAAAATTTAAAATCAGCGCATAATGAGACTGAGCATTTAAAATGACACAAACCGAAACCAAAACCTTTAAAGAGTAGTAGAAGTGAGACTTTTCTTCCTTTTTTTTGTCCGATCTTTCTGGTTATTATATTGACATATAAACAATAGTGCAAAATGCATATTTCTTACTGCAATGCTTCATTTTTGTTTGATGCAAACCATAGATTTTTTTTCTCATAAAGTAACAGTAGGACTTTTTATAGCAGATAACTCACATTCAAGCACATTCAAGGCATGCATGATAATGTAATTCACTGTTAGTATTATTGTCATCATCGACATCATTAATATTTTATAATTAAATAAACAGAATTATTACTTATTGGGCCTAAATCCTGTACACAGCAGTTCTCACAATTCGACCTGCAATTAGAGGGATACAAAGTTAGCGTTAGCTCTACTATAAAAGATCTAGGTGTGATATTAGACAGCAATTTAACTTTCGAAAATCATATATCCCATGTCACAAAAACTGCCTTCTTTCATCTGAGAAATATCGCTAAATTGCGAAGTATGCTATCCATATCAGATGCAGAAAAGCTAGTTCATGCTTTCATGACTTCTAGGCTGGATTACTGTAAGGCTCTGTTTGCTGGTTGCCCAGCATCCTCTATTAACAAACTTCAGCTAGTGCAAAATGCAGCTGCCAGAGTTCTTACCAGGTCTAGAAAATATGATCATATCACCCCAATTTTACCCTCCTTACACTGGGTGCCTGTTAAGTTTCGTATTGAATTTAAAATATTACTCCTTACCTATAAAGCTTTAAATAATCTAGCTCCTGTTTATCTAACCAATCTCCTGTCTCGCTACAACCCAACCCGCTCTTTACGATCTCAAAACTCAGGGCTTCTGGTAGTACCTAGAATATCAAAGTCGAGTAAAGGAGGTCGAGCCTTCTCATTTATGGCCCCTAAACTCTGGAATAGCCTTCCTGATAATGTCCGAGGCTCAGACACACTCTCACTCTTCAAAACTAGATTAAAGACCTACAGTATCTTTTTAGCAAAGCGTACACTCAGTGCAGCACATAGCGGTGTGACGCATGATGTGCCCCACGCAGGACTTTGCTTCTTGTTTATACACTATGAACAGCAGCTACGCTAATTATTCTCTTTATTCTGTATTTCCACCTGGGGGTACTCATCTTGAGTCCCTCAGACTATTCAGTGCCACTGACGCGATCCGAGACCAGCGACGAGATGATCCCAAGGTTTTCTGGACCAGGCCGTATCCTGAGCAGCTGCTGTGGTGGTCATCGTGGAGTGAGAACATGAGACTGACTCCTGTGATGCTCCAAGGACAGACAAGTCTTCGCTGAGGTCCAGCTTCCTGCGCCTAGACTGCAGCTCTGCACAAGACGTTTGGCCACAGGAGAAATGGTCGTGCCCAACTGAGCCTGGTTTCTCTCGAGGTTTTTTAAATCTTCGCTTTCGCCAATTGGTGAAGTTATTTCCTTGCCGCTGTCGCCACTGGCTTGCATGGTTCGGGATCTGTAGAGCTGCGCATCGATGGATTTGCTCTTCAGTGTTTGGACTCTCAGTAGTGATTATTAACCCACACTGAACTGAGTTAAACTGAACTGAACTTAATCTCTGAAAACTGAACTGACTCCGTTCAATTCACTATAATCTTCCATGTGAAGCTGCTTTGACACAATCTACATTGTATAAGCGCTATACAAATAAAGATGAATTGAATTATTAGACATTTATTTTGGAATTATTGCACAGAAGTCATAACAGAATTAGTTAGTTGTTTCTGGTTTTTGTTAGTCCTGATTGATGCTGTTTTCAATTGCAATAAATCTGTTAATATTCCATTTGCAGTGGTGCTCATTCATTTTTGGTGGGTGCTCCCAATTTTTTTATGATGCTCCTAAAAGTTTTGAAGTTAGGAGCACTGGTGGTGCCAAGTAAAAATGTTAATTTCAAGCCCTACATTAGACAAAGTCTATTTTTTTTATTGATTTATTAAATTTTCTGTCATTTATTTACAGTGTAAAAATTATAAATGTTTAAATGTCAAAAATTTTACTTATTTTTAAGCACAAAGAGAGACATGGACTATTGTTTGTTTTTAATATTATTTTGTGCTGTACTGGCGAGTTTTCATGTGATTTTCTAAAGTAGCAGTGTTATAAAATTAATAAATGCATAATAATCGTGATAACCGTGATTATTTCTTAGACTATAATCGTACAACCAAAATCTATAATCGTTGCATCCCTATTCTCCGTGTGCTGGCGTGGGTTTCCTTCGGGTGCTCCGGTTTTCCCCACAATTCCAAAAACATGCACTATAGGGGAATTGGGTAAGCTATATTGTCCATAGTGTATGTGTGTGAATGAGTGTGTATGGTTTCCCAGTGATAGGTTGCAGTTGGAAGGGCATCCGCTGTGTAATACATATGATGGATAATTTGGCAGTTCATTCCGCTGTGGCGACCCCTGATTAATAAAGAAACTAAGCCTAAAAGAAAATAAATGAATTAATTTTTCATTTGCTTTGATGCATTTTAAACAGTAGCTTGCGGTAGTAAAGTAATATTCTAATTGATAGTTTTCAGTCACGTGACCTGTGCTGAGACCTGGCGAGCCAAAAATAATGGGCCATAATGCAGCTACACTGGGGTCTCCATAGAAGCGCAGCACAAACTTCTCATATTTCCATCTGTTTCAAGCTACCAATATTTGGACCTCACATCAACAGAACAGAGATATGATCACAAACTTTTTAACAAACAAAAGGTTTTCAGTCATGTAAAACTTTCATGTACCTGTCAGACCTCCAATTCTTTCATCTAACTTTATCTTGTAGATGTTCCCAAGGGATTTATTCATTAGTGACACCATTTTAGCACATAAGTGTCTGCTTTTATATTTAGTGTTGGATTAGATTAATATTTCCTGGTAGAGAAAATCTCTTCGTTCACTTCTGCTATTTATTATTTGACTTTGCATTTCAATTGATACTTTAATTGCACAACCTGCAAATTAGAAAAATAAACTATATAAAAAGCACACAAACACACTGACAGTACTATAGATTGTTATGGGTCAATGATGCCACCATTCGGCACAAATCCAAACATTTCTCCTTTCTGAAAAAATTCTGTAGAAGCACAGTTCAGGTGTTAGTAACGCTAAACCTTATGGCACAACAATTATCTGGCTTCTTGACAAACAAAAATTACTAATTTGCCCGTGGCGTGGCTGTCAGGGGGACATAGTTATGTTTTGCCTGTCAATAGTACTATCAACTATCAATAGTGCATCATATTTAACACTTGAATTTATGCTTTATACAAAATCCTTCAGTAGGTAACTTTGCTCTCATGGGTGTAATTAAACATTTGGGAAGAGGCTAAAGAATGAAACACTGATAAACTGAAAAAAAGAAATTATTTGTCAATATTTTCCAATTTATCAATTAGACTGAAAAAAAAAAAACATGTTGGGCACTAATTTGTGATTAGTCAGTGTTTTAGTTCAAACACAGACTAAACTTTTCTTCTGAAAAGCAATACAGTTATTGAAGAATTATTAACAATACATTATTCAAATAATGTTTAATGCTGAAGATTGGAGGGGGGACTTTTATCATATATTTATAAGTTCAAATTAAGTTATAAAAAAGCAGAGTTTTCTTTCAGAATGCAAATCAATAACCCAAGGCACTTGAAAAATATGTGAAAAAAGTTAAAAAGCCTTTATTGACATGGCTATTATATTAAAAACAGTGCGTTTCAGGAAACCTCACCAAAACATGTCTTTAATTAACATATAAGATAAAAAAAAGTAAGATACAGTCACTTTCCATGGAAAGTAATTTACTGTTTTGCTGTAAGCAGGCTGGAGAGAAATGCTGAAGATCTG
The DNA here is from genome assembly GCA_903798195.1 of Danio kyathit. Taxonomy (NCBI): domain Eukaryota; kingdom Metazoa; phylum Chordata; class Actinopteri; order Cypriniformes; family Danionidae; genus Danio; species Danio kyathit. The sequence goes on along the minus strand of LR812525.1, from coordinate 2,038,282 downwards.
TTTCGAGGACATTTATTCCAGCAATCATCATGAGCTTAACGTGAGTTGATGTGTTGACCAGAGATGGCAAAATTACACACATACAGATACTCATGTTTAAAACGACTCTGGTAAAAGTAGAAGTACTGACTACACTTTTGTACTTAAGTAAAAGTAAAGAAGTATGGCCTGAACAATGTACAAAAGTTAAAAAAAGTAAAAAGTACTCGTTTCAACCACACTGTAAAAAATTTCCAGGTTTTCACAACAAGTTACTGTAATTTTTCACAGTAAATTACATTAGTATCGCTTGTATTCATAATTTTATTGTGAAATTAAGGCAGGTAGCATGATTACAGCAAATTACTGTGAAAAGGGCTATATCTTTTGCACGTTAGTTATAGAAATTCAAACTTTTTTTTATTTAATCCAACATAGAAATTAATACAAATTAACTTTTATGCTATTGGCACTTTTTGGATATTTAGAAATAACAGAATGTTATTGCAGACCCAAAAACGATTTGGTTACCAACATATTTTTGATTGTACTGCACCTTTATTTAATTTTATTTCATGCCTAATTATACAGTTTAAGTGCAAAGTACTTAAATAGTTAAATTTTTTGTTTATTACTATAACATTTTAAGTGAATTCTACTTTTTTGTAGACAAAGTTTATTGTATGAATAACATTAAGTACAATACACTAATGTTTTAAAAGTTTTTGACTAATCACGGCCCCTGCCCCCAACCTGACTTAGTGTTCAAGTCAGGCAACGCCATTTTCTTGCGGTTGCAGTAGCAGGTGATTTCAGACTTCTGGTGAGTAGACTGTAAACTAGGGATGCTCCGATCAGGATTTTTGGAGCCGATACAGAGTACCGATTTCTTGTTATGGTGATCGGCCGATTCCGATGCTTTAAGGTTTAGATAAATTTAACATCGCATAAAGCACTTTTTCCCCTCTAAGTGCGATATTTAAGTGGAGCTCCTTTCCTAAGTGGAGATACTTAAGTGGAGCTATCTCCTTTCCTGAAAGAATAAATCAAGGATGTTGCATATAATCCCTTAAACACAGCTCTTATAACCATTTAGTGCGGACAAATCATGGTCAGAAGCAGCTTAACAGAAAATAATTGATTAAACAGATAAAATCTTTGGTATGAAAAATTACTAAGAATGCAATTTGGAAACATTGCAAATAATGGAAGAATAATTCAACAAGCCTTAATGAAGAAAAAGTTTGGAGTGCATTTTTGCAACCCAGGCTCATTCTGAAAACGTAGTCCCGTGGACGTTTCTGGAGACCACGACATACGTCCCGGGAGGTACGTATTTTTGCAGTTTTTGTTTTCGCGAATCCGCGAGAAGCCGCTGTGTGTGCTTTTTTCCTATATCAAATGTCTCTCGCGAGTGCCGTTCGCGCCCTCACTGTTCTCGCGTAAACCCACCAGAGGCCGCTGTCGACCTACCGTCTGTCTGTCTGTCTGTCTATCTGTCTGTCTGTCTGTCTGTCTGACTGAATGATTGACTGGGCGACCGGCCAATCGACTGACCCACCCTCCTCCTTCCCTAAACCCAACCAATTTAACCGATTGACCCGCCCACCCACATACTTCCCTAAACCCAACCAACGGTTTACAAAAGCCGTCCAGAAAAGAAAAGCCCATGTTTTCGGATTTTTCCACATTCTCAGACTGTTGTTCACTCGTTCATTTTTTTTTTTTGGATTCTGTTTTTTTCTTACCTGATTTCTGGAACTGCTCTTCCCCGGAGTCGAAATTGGTCGTCGTGGTCAACTCCTCTCTGCGTCTCAAGTCCGCCGACGTACACGACGAGCTAACGGGACAAACTGGTTGCGGCGGGAAAGGCGTAAGCGGTCAGCCGGTAAGCGCCAAAAGGAACGGCGTCATACCGCCCCGTAGCATTCGTTTAAAAAATGAAATGCAGCCATGCGTACCTCCTGCTACATAATTTGCGGTCTCCAGAAACGTCCACGGGACTACGTTTTCAGAATGAGCCTAGGTTGCATTTTTGATTTATAAGAAGATGCATCAATGCATCTTCCTCTGCTTGTAAACCCGTAAACTAACACCTGTGATCGGTTCATGTGATCGGCCAGATAAGCGAGTACCGATCGAGTCATAAAATGTGATTATCGGCCGATACCAATCTCTGGCCGATCGATCGGAGCATCACTACTGTAAACATTTTATCCAGTTTTTATTTTCGGCTGTTTATGAATACCGGAAGACACTGTTTTAAGTATGTTTCGCTTTAAATGCGCGGGTCCTGTTTAAACACTTGCCGTGTGTATTTAGCATGTGAGCTCGCTAGTTACCCTGCAAGATTTTCAGTTCTGAGTGGTGGACACGATCCCTCTTAAACATATGTCTGTGAAGCGTGTTCCGCGGACGATTTACTGCGCGAAAAACATGCTTTAATAGAGTCGTTGCACTTTCACTTGACAACAAGCGTCTTTTTTTCAAACGACGCACATTCAAAGTTGACGCGCTTTCATTTGTTTGCTCCTGCCTGCACGGTTGACATGGAAACGGCGCCAAGTCTGAATTCTCGTGAGGCGATTACACATCGCATTTTCAGCTGTGTATTGTCATTTTTCCCCGAGCTGATTATTTGCGGTCATAGAGCATTCTTTAAACAGTCCATGCTATTTAAAGCTTTTAATACAGTTTTGCCACTGCTTGGTTCACACCGTCCTGTTCAACACATTTTAGGTTGGTCACATACAGTATCCTGTGGTTTCAGTGGAGCAGAAAGGACGTAAGGATAATCATAATTTAGTTCGGTGAGTGAATTTGAACAAACTTTTACATTTGTTTAATTTTAATGCAGCCATTGTTTGAATAGAATAAGCTGAATGAACGTTTAATGCAATTATAAGTTTGTTGCATTCTAACTAAGTTTTATTTTGTTTCAGATGACAGAAAGGCGTGCATTGGCAATGTAAGTATTGTATTTTTAACTGTGAAAAAATGATTATAGACTGACAAATGGAAACTATATGCCAGAATTGTTCTGTTTCCTTGTTTGCAACAGGAATTGTTTTTGATTTTTTTAAAAAAATATTTATTGCCTTAAAAGAGCACTTATTCACACCAATCTCGCTCAACTGACAAGTGCAGATGCACCAGTTAAGTTTAGCAGTCTGTCATGTGGCTTTGCTGAGTATTGTTCTGTAAAAGTAAATCATAAAGTCATGTGCTCTTAACAAGTTTGTAAGTTTCAAAGCACACTGGACTAAAATACACAAGGAACATAACTGTTTTGTTTTTCACTTGTTTTATATTTCAGGTTTATTTCAACTTAAATCAAGTGGTGAGCAAAAATCTCACAGAGAGCTTCCATAATGCTCTTAAAATTACTCTCCAAATTTGATGAGCATCTTCAGGAAAAGGAACCATGTTGCTGGTCAGCTTTTGGCTCTTACGTCAGACAAAGGTGGGTTTTTTGTCTACATGAGTCTACCTATTGCCTATTTTCATCATCTCTTTTATTCTAGCTTTTTTCTGCTTTAAGCACTGAGTTATTTAACTACTATCATCATATTTGCATTCTTTTTTCTTTCAATAGGATGTCTCTCGCGAGGACCCATACTATCAAGTTTCCACAGGAATGATCTGCATCGATGAAAAAAGTCCACAGCTTAACCCATCCAGAGTGTTCATCATCTTTCATCATTCATACAGACCTGCCTCGAGCCTTTGAAGTAGATTTTTATTTTCTAAATCTATGTAAAGACACATTTAATTGGGTGAGTGGAGGGCCCTATGAATCTGCCGTTATATGTCTTTGGAAACAGGTGATAGGTTAAGGCAAAGGGGTCATCAAAGAGCACGAGAGAGGACTTGGGGATACAAGGCAGAACCATCTGTGTCAGAAAAGCACGAAATGCATGCAACATATGTTGAAACTGTCATGTTTGTTTGAAAAGACACATACTGTATGGGAGAGAAAAGTCCAGTTTAAATGTTTGAAACATAGATGCTAGTCATGATTACCAAATGTGAACTGTATGCATAAAAACAGTGATGAATATATTAGATTTGTACATTATAAGGGCCAACAAGAAGAGGGGGCTTTAAATAGGGGTCGTAAAGTAGTAGGAGCGGGGAGAGACCTGTTGAACCAGTAAACAGCTGTGAAAACACAAAGGTGGGAGGAAGCAAGGATAAAGGGTACAGCAAATGTGAGGGACATGGGATTTGTCCTGGGGAGAGGCTGAGATGGGTCTGCTCCAGGCTGTCTCTGCTTTTTTGGAAAATATTCCAATAAAGTATATTCTTCTGATATTCATAACCTCCAGACTGAGTTTGATTCATTAAGAGAAAAGTCAAAAACCACGACACCTTCTGTTGTCTTCTCTGACTCATTTATCCCCTGCTCTTAAATTGGACAAAGTGTCGTCTTGCTGTTAAAGTGTAAAGGTCAGCTTACAGTAACAGATCTTCATAATAATTTTAATTATTATTTATTTCTCGTTGTATTGTAAAAAAGAACCCAAAATTACAGTTTGTTCAGTACATATACTTTTGTTACAATAGTAAAAATTCATTCTGTTGTAGAATGGTACTTTGACCACAGCGGTTCGTACTGTAGTCTGCCGAGCGACTAAAAAGTTATCAGCATGATGGTAAAAAACTGTACATTTCTAGTCAAACCATTCTTCTGCAATCTTATACCAAAAACGGAAATAAGGGCAGTATTAATAGCTATAAATGTGGGAGAGCGTTGATATTATGTGATTGTATTGTATTGCAATATGGAGCAATCAAGTGTTGATGTTAAATCAAAAGTAATTCACAAATACTTGAAAATGAAATGATTTAATGACAATAATTCTCTATGGTTACAACTGAATTAGTTATAAAATAAATGTATAAAATGATAAAACATGAAATGATAAAAACATATGATATAAATTGTACCCAGCTTACTGTAAATGTAAATTTAAAGTTACAAGAGAGAGAGGGAGAGACAGGGGGAGGGAGAGACAAAGAGAGCAAGTAGGCCTCAAAGAGCCTGGGAGCAGTAGAGCCAGAGAAGATAGCCTCCAGAGAAGGAGAGGAGCTGAACTCAGGAAAGCACAGAGAAGAAAAGAGACAGAGCAATGTTTACCAGCTATTTTGTACCTTTCTTGACCATGTGACCAAAACCCAAATGCTGAGACATTCAAACTGACCAATCAACATGTGACCACATCGTAAAACCCCCCAAAGTCCACACACCAGGCCCTGATCTTATCTGTATCTGCCTTTGGAGTCAGCATGGACCTTTCTTTGGTGAAAAAGACATGTTTTGCCTTATAAACAAATGCATATAATAATTTAGACTCTTACAGTCCTCCCCTGGCACCGTTGTGACACATAAAGAGGCAAAAAGGTGACATGAATGATGAAAATATGCTTTGTGTTGTGTGCTGCTGTCATCTTCGGACTTCCTGTCCAGGCTTGTTGCGGGAGTAAGGTTAATCAGTCTTTCAGTCCTTCAGCCCTGTGTGAGAGGTTTAGTTGAATGGTGTTGCACTGCTTATATGCAAATTGTCTTTCATACCCCCCACAAGAGTAGGTTCTGAGGAATGCAGGGAACCCCTGCTTTTCTCTTGAAGTTGATCACAAGGCGTGAACCTTTTCTCCATGGATCCTGTATCTGAAAACAGCAAATGGCACAACAAACAGCAAAAGCAAACACATGACATTTGTCATTGATCAATGGATTGATGTGGTCAGTTTGAGTTCTTCTCAAGCAAAATGCCCTTAAATTAATGTAATTAAAAATATGGTCAAGATCAAGACAAAATAAAATGAAACAAGCTCTTTACACAATATCTGGAAACATCAAAATTAAATTGCTTTACAACAAAATCAACAATAGCTGGTTAAGAGTATCAGCAAAATATTCAATGTAACCAAACACAGTGAAATAAACTCAATGTTCAAAGACAATATCAATTGCATTCAAATGGATTAAATACAAAGTGAACACAAATAAAATTTGTTGTAGAGAAATCAATAATGTTACAAAAGCAACAATATTTCAGCATTTTGGATTTAGAATCCCAATTTACATTTTGATATAACTTGTTGAAACAAATAATAAGTAACTGGTTAAATAATCAAAAGAAACCAAAATAACCAAAACAAGATGAAAAATCTATAGTTATGATAAAGTCTGATTAAAAAGACTTAAATAACATGTAAACTCTATATGAAGCAGTGTAAGACAAATGTGAATTTGACTATGTGAGTGAAGATTTTAAATGTTGTTCTCTGTGTGGCAGTGTTCCAGCTGAGGCTATGTGTTTGTGTAAACATGCTCCTAACAAAGGGTGGAAGTTTTACGACAGTGTGTAAATTTGATCCTGTTGTAACAGGGAGCCAGCATGGAATTTAGGTATGAGATGTGAATGTGATCTGGCTCAAAATACTTCCAAATCAATGTTTTTTAAGGAGCATGGTAAAGTGCAATGTTCAAGGCTGAATCCTGTAAGAAAGCATTTTCATCATTACTGCAATTATCACACTGGAGCCACAAGGCAATTCTATACTCCTGTTTGTAGTTTAAACTGCAGCTATATTGAGGATAGCACAGTTTTCCACTTTTAGGAGATGAGACTCATCCAACATATAAACACAAGCACCTTAAAATTAATTTATTAATTTTAGCATACAGTTAATCCCATTTTTTATACATGACATGCGGTCTAGAATGCATCTGTGGCCTCTAAAACCTCAAACCTGAGTGTTTTTACACCTACAATAAGAAAATCATGTTTTAAGGAATTACTCAGTCTATGTGTACATGTAGTATCACAAAATACTAAATTGTGTTCTATGGCAATGAAAATGTGTATAACACAAATATAACAAATTTGGAAACGCAAACAGGATCAGCAATTATTAACTTTTATAGCTATTAGGCTGTTAAGCCTCCAGCAAAGGAAGTTAACAGTTGCAGGCCTTGTATTAACAGTGCAGTTAGTTCACTAAGAGTGTTATTAGCAGATGAGTTTTTGTTATGTGAAGACCACTGATTTTTGCTCTTAAGTAATTTCTGTTTTCTCAGAAAATATGGTGGAGGTCTTCCCTGTCCTGATGTCCAACATTTATCCTCTCTGTGACCAAACTTTCTACAGGTCATGCAAAGCCTGTTTTGTTTGTCTGAGGGTTGATTGCTGTGATCATCTGAGGTTTGAGGGTTTTTAAGACTCTCTAATGCTTCTACACCATGCGTCTTTGCTGCGCTATGGTGTGGCATCACCTTAAGTACTGAAACAGGCAAACTCTTTTGAGCTACGGCTTCTGAACAAATCATTTCAGATTTATTACCAGTAACTTCATCTGAGAAGTGAACATGCTTTTCAATCCCAGCGCTGTTAAGCATTTTGGGAGACACAAACTTCTGTGCTTTCAGCATAGCTTTTAAATCTGCAATAGTGTCTTTTTGACTTCTGCATTTTTCAGCCAGGGCTAACTGTTCAGCAAGTAAATTATCAAGCTGTAACTGGAGATCTAGAATTTTCGCCTCTGACTTTTCTGCCTCTGATTTGTTAACAGCAAATTCTTCACATTTAGCCTTGATAAATGAAGGTATTTTCGACGTAATGTTACGCAGTCCTGAGTAACACATGTAATTTAGTGCTTCAATTGTATCGCCACGTTTTGATTTCTTTCCATTTTTGCCAATTACATCCCACCATGCAAACAATGTAGAGTCTGAGTCTGTTAACTCAAGTCCTTCTTTGTTAAGTTTACACAATGTAGGTTCAACTTTTTTGGTCCATAAAGCAAACAATACATCACTTTCTTTAGAAATTAACCCTTCCATCCTTGAGGAGGCAATCTGAAATTTACCAAATTGAACTATTGAAACGAATTACAGTCTTGTAATTTCTGTTTCATGCAATTTAAGCAAATGGAGGAACAATAAAAGCAGACTTACCCACTCTTGTGGTTAGAAGGCCAGTATTAATCCATTCACCAGGTCAGCTGTGAAAAATCCAGCTAAGACCGGCTAAAGTAAATTTCAGAAAACTCACTGCAAAGGATCCCGGGTTTCGGCACCATCTGTAGAATGGTACTTTGACCACAGCGGTTCGTACTGTAGTCTGCCGAGCGACTAAAAAGTTATCAGCATGATGGTAAAAAACTGTACATTTCTAGTCAAACCATTCTTCTGCAATCTTATACCAAAAACGGAAATAAGGGCAGTATTAATAGCTATAAATGTGGGAGAGCGTTGATATTATGTGATTGTATTGTATTGCAATATGGAGCAATTAAGTGTTGATGTTAAATCAAAGATAAATCACAAATACTTGAAAATGAAATGATTTAATGACAATAATTCTCTATGGTTACAACTGAATTAGTTATAAAATAAATGTATAAAATGATAAAACATGAAATGATAAAAACATATGATATAAATTGTACCCAGCTTACTGTAAATGTAAATTTAAAGTTACAAGAGAGAGAGGGAGAGGCAGGGGGAGGGAGAGACAAAGAGAGCAAGTAGGCCTCAAAGAGCCTGGGAGCAGTAGAGCCAGAGAAGATAGCCTCCAGAGAAGGAGAGGAGCTGAACTCAGGAAAGCACAGAGAAGAAAAGAGACAGAGCAATGTTTACCAGCTATTTTGTACCTTTCTTGACCATGTGACCAAAACCCAAATGCTGAGACATTCAAACTGACCAATCAACATGTGACCACATCGTAAAACCCCCCAAAGTCCACACACCAGGCCCTGATCTTATCTGTATCTGCCTTTGGAGTCAGCATGGACCTTTCTTTGGTGAAAAAGACATGTTTTGCCATATAAACAAATGCATATAATAATTTAGACTCTTACACTGTGAAGTCATGAACAAATTTCCACTTGTATGTAAACAGTATACATTGTGTTCTACAATACGTTTATGTGTTTAAAAGGATAGTTCACACAAACATGGAAATGATGTCATCTTTTACTCATCCTTCACTTGTTCCAAACATGTTTTAGTTTCATCTTTCTGTTGAACACAAACAAAGATATTTTGAACAAAGCTAAAAATCTGTAACCATTGACTTCCATGGTATTTGCTTTTCCTACTATGGAAATCAATGGTTACAGGTTTTCCAAATATCATTTTTTTGTGTTCATCAGAAAAAAGAACCACTTAACTTGAGGGTGAGTAAATTTTCCTTTTTTTGGGTGAACTATCGCTTCAAGTCCAGATGTTTAAACAAGCTTTCATGTTCTTGGGGGTATTAACAACATATTTTGTAAGCATTTAAAGCTGGGGTCAATGTTATTAGCTCTTGTTTGAGTAGATGCACTTGAGAGAAAAGTAGGCAAACTGATTTTAAAGTTGTATTGCACAGGATTTGCATTATTTTGTTGTATTTGGAAAGAAAATTTAAATAAAAACAACCCTGTGTATTACTTTTGTGTGTGTGTTTTATTGCACTTAAAAAGATAAGTAGAGTAAATTGACACTAATTAAAAGCATTAAGTGTATTCAACTTATAATACATATTAGAACAACTCTTATCTTTTAAGTAGAGCTCACTCAAGTTTTTTAATTATACCTTACTTAAACATTTTAGGGCAACCAGTTTCCTCTTATTTTTTAAGTAAACTCAACTTATCCGGGCTTACAGTGTAAGGTTATAAATATGAAATAATATTTAATGAACATAACTTTGTGCTTAGCCAAAACATAATAAACTGGAATAAAAAGTAATTAATTCATGAAACCAAAGACTGTTAAACAGCCAAAATTATTTCAATGTCAGGGTAAATGTCTGCTTTAGACGGATTCATGAGTATTGGGCACCTGTCATGGCAAGTCAAGTCATTAATGTCAGAATTTAAAAAAAAACATTTTAAAATATGCATCTTTATAAATAAACCAAAGATTAGAGTTTTAAACAACTATATTCTTGCATGAAAAACGGTTAAAACTTCATTTCCTGATGCATATAGAGCCATCGAAGACGGGGCAAATGTCACAATGTCTAGCCTGAAGACAGGCGCCTCTCGGCGGATACATGATCAATGAGCGTGGTCACCGCCTGGAGGTCATAGATCTCCGCTATCGGCAAAACACACTTAAAATTACACACATTCTTTATAAACAAACCACAGATTTGAGTTTTGAAGAACTACATTCTCGCATGAAAAACTTAAAACTTTATTTCATGACATATTAAACGCAATATTTATAATATGCGAGTTTTCTCATCCGCCATTACAACTGCAGCTTGGTGCGAAATGAATCTTGGGAGAAAAAAATAATATCTCTCGAAACACTCCAAACTAACTTTTTTTCTTATTGTTAAAGTCAGATATATGTAATATTTTGAATGGCAAAAAAAAAAAAAATTACTATATTGTAATCAATATCCCTTTTGCACTGCTTTGGTTCAGTGCTCGCGTGACATTGAATCAGATTCAGATATTTTATCAGACGTGTTGGTAAGCTCATACTCATCAACATGCAATTAGTGTACAACTAGTGTATAAATTGCATGTAACCTAGCAGTATGATGAAATATTAATGAATTATATGTTTGTGTCTTACAATATTATACAAAAAAGGGAAATAAATAATATATTTTCAAATCTCCTTACATAACAGAAAAATAAACAATACTAATGCAACTGTTACGTTTCAGAACGCAATAATTATTTGTTCATTTATTTGATAAATATATATAAATATTATATATACACAGATTTGTTTTTTGTTTATGCATCTGGAGCTGATGTTGTGGGCTGTGGAGCATGCGCAGGTATCTCTCTATCTCTCTCCCTCTAGAGCTGCGCTTGATTCTATAAGCGGAGGAGAGGAACAAAAGACCATAATGCATTTGTATTAGTGGCAATTAAATTACACAGCGTTTTTTTATATCAAAAGTTGATAATGATATAAAATCCCTATACTACATTTTGATGGTAAAATATAACCTTAACCGATGGTTGTTATTTGTTTCAGTATTCAAACATTAAATAACGAATGCATCAAGTTAAATAAAAAACGAATATGAAACACAGCATATCAGGATATAAAGCATATAAAGGACTATATTTAGCAAAATGCTGCTCTTTTATCTTTGTATTTTTATCATTTTATTTTTTGTTATTTTAATTATTTTTTTTGTCTTCATAATTAAGTAACGAGCAATAGACAAACTCCTGCTTGACATTTTAGAAAATATTTTCCATAGCTATATTTAAGATCACAAAAACCCACAGAAACATGGCCCCATAAATGTCCAACTTATTTAACTGAATCGTATAATGCCTATAAATGTTGAAAATTGCTCCTTTTATTTTTATAAAACATTTGTCAAAACGTATTGATATTTTATTTTAATACAAACAATACCGACATTTAAGAATCCATATTTATTTTCTTTATTCATTCATTGCACTTGTTTATTGGTGCATAGGCTATAATTTAAATCGTACCTTGGACAGGCAGTGCACCTCCGTAAAGCTTTCAAGTAATAGTCCAAAGAATTAAAGAAAGAATTGACTTTCTATGGTGACGGCTGACATCCCAACACGCCGTAACTGTCCTTCAGGTAGTCTAACTGGCATTAAATAATAAAACAATCCGTCTGGGCTTTAAATTAAAAAGTGTAAATTTTTCCCAGTTGGTCAGAGTCTGCAAGTTCCTGTTCCAAGGATATAGTGATGTTGTTGTGGATATCGATGATGTTAATCGTGTCTTTATTCGATGGGCAGCAGGAAAAAAAGGCTTTCAGCTTTGCATGTAGTCGTTGGTAAAGATCTCACCCGGATCAGCGCAAGTTTTTGTGCTGCCGAATACAGCACTGCTTTCAATAAACTCACGCTCTGACAGGCAATAAGACATTTACTTCGCCAGACTATCAAATTAATCAAGCTCTAGCTACGAATAAAACAATATGCTATTTTATTATTTTAAGATTTTAGATGGCGGGTTAGTAATTATACATGGTTAATTATATTCAGGTCAATGAAATAATAACTTTAATACATAATATATGTTCGTAAGAATGTGGTGAGCCAGTGATTCCCTTCTCCACCAGAGACTGCTCTATGGTTTTAAAACCCTTTTCAAACTGTATGGTTTAGACCTGAATCATTTGTTTATGTTAAATGTAGTGTAGTTTACATGTGGATGTCTGATGACGAGCGGTATCTGCGGAGGCAGCTGTGGTAGCTTGGCAACAGAGCCGCGACGTCAACAAACAGTATCTGTCGGCACAGTTCAGCACGGTTGTCTAACCGTGCCGAGAAACGGTTTGTAATTGTGCCGTGCCGTTCCAGGCTCAGTGGAGAAACAACCATAACCGTACTGAAGTGTTCTTAGAACAGTTTGGCACAATAGTGGAAAAGCAGCTTTAAAGGAGCTGATTCATAGAACCGAGCTGACTCGAATTGACCGCAAACAAGCTCCGTCACTACAGGCAACGCCTGCATTTGGTTTGAACTGTACCTGCCTGTCGTCTTTTCATCCAGCGGATTCATCCTCGGTAAGTGTTAAAATGTGACTTTTGTCCGTTAAATGATCGTTTTATATATATTTCTGTATAGTGCATGTCATTTAACAGAATTAACCAAGTAACTTTAGTTGTAGGTCCCGTGCTATTACTTAATTTGAGCGCGCCAATTTTAAACAAGAAATTAACCGACGCCAGACGGTGATTGTAGTGTTTGTGAGGTATTAGATAGCATAACGTTTGTTCCTAAAAAAATAAAGGTAATTTTCTTTAATTAACTTCATGTTAACTGCATTCTCTTTTTCAGTACAAGACTGAAGTAAAGGTGAAGTGACTATAAAGTTAAGGTAAGCTCTGGTAAGGGAACGTTAGTCATTATGACCATCATTATGGCTAACGTTAATTTAGTTCACTTTAAGTTAGTTAATTAAACTAAACTCATTATGAAACAAGTCTGAACTGTTTTATTAAATGGAGCTGATAATACAATTCAGTTGTATTCTTTTAAACTAACTCAGAGTGCATGTTAATTGTCTATTTCTCACTAGTAATGTTAATGCATTACTAACATTTACTAATGAGAACTTATTGTATATGTGTCACTAACTACATTTTATTTTTTGGTGTTCAGGTGTACCTGATTGTTATTGCTGAAATGTGAGGTGAGTGTACATGCTGATTACACAAATATAACCAAAAGTCATTACCACAATCTAAACCTATATATATATATATATATATATATATATATATATATATATATATATACACACAGTGTTTCCTCTAGGATTTTTTCCAGCTGTGGCGGCAGGCTTTTTTTTTTTCTAGATCTGCCAACTATTTTATAGACAAATATTACATGCAGCATCAAGTCGAGATCGCGTTCAATCTCTTTGCTTGCGCGCCGATTTTCTCTGTTCATGCACAAAACTTCTTGCACGCCCTCAAATTTACACGCCAAGTGCAGATCTTTATGTGGCCTTTCAAATAAACACTGCTGAAGTGCGATTTAGTGCATTTTTGTGTGTTTTGCGACATTAACGCGTCCTGAAGTAAAGTGAAACGGCTATAAACTCCAGCAAGATAAAGTCATTGTATGCATACTTATGGAAACTGTGTTCATCTTAACTGAAAGCTACGCCGTGTTTGCTGGACTCACGTCTCACGCACCTGTCAGTCAGTCAGTCAGCATGTCACCTTAAAGGGTTGAACAAATAGCGCACAGCACTACGGTTACAGAAAAGTTTGTGCTGTTTAATTCACTTACCTTTCAATGTGTTTTGGTAACCCGCAAAAAAAAAACAAAAAAAACACGACTGAATGTTTTAAATGCGTTGTAATGTAGGTCGCCGTGGCGAGTTGAATTTTGGTGTGGCGGCCCGCTACGGAAGATTGAATGTAGAGGATATATATATATATATATATATATATATATATATATATATATATATATATATATATATATATATATATACATATACATATATATATATATATATATATATATATATATATATATATATATACATACATACATACATACATACATACATATGTGTGTGTATGTTCTGTTGAGTCTTATTCTACTCTTATTATATTCATAATTTCTTACAGCCACTGATGTTGAAAAACTGATGCTACCAAGCACCCCTCGCTTGATTATTCAAGGTAATGTTGATGCCTTCCTCATTTTTATCAGATTTTTAAATGTCAAGTTGTTCACAGATTTGTAGTAAGCAGTTTCATGTACAAACTCTTACTTCTTCCAGAAGTTCCTCCAGTACTTCCAGTAGTAGTAAATATTAGACTAAGATTTTTTAAACTATAGTCTTTGTTTTTATTAGCAGTTTTACTGGGCATGTGTGTTTGTTTGCTTGGTTTTCAATAGGCGGTGCACGGAACGTCAACTTTATTTCTACAAACAAATTGAATTATTCACAAACACCTCTAATTTAGTCTTTCTTTTCCCATGCAGCAATACAACATCAAGCAAACAGTCTTATTCCTTGGAGGGTCGAGTGGTCATGAGACCTCACCTGGATTTCACAACTGGCTTCGGATCTGGTCTGAAACTGAAGTATGCTGAAGATGCCTTGTGCACTCTGGAATTTAAGGTAATGTCTACATTTAATATTGTACCTGAGGGCTTGTTTTGGGGGGTTAAACAAGGAATGTATAGGAGCACAAGTCATGACTCCCCTTGTCCCCTTGTTATAAAGGGGTGTGCTGCAGACTAAATTTGTGTGTCTGTGCTGGAGACCAGAGAGGACGCTGTCTTTAAAAGGATGGAGCTCGTATACCAAATGTGAAGTTACCTATTCAGGTGAGTGGATTACATACAAGTCATTGCAGATGCATAAATAGTGGGGAATTTTCACTGGGCAGCTCAAATTAAGCGAAACGCAAAACATGTGGAAAAAATATTTGAAATATTTGCAAAAAAAACTTGATTGAAATGAATACAACACATTTACAAGTGTTGTATTCACTTCAATCAAGTTTTTTGCAAATATTTTTCCAAATATTTAACTCATGAAAAATTTGCTTGATGCAAGAAACATCCTGCTAGTATTCAAGAGCAAGTGCCGTGATGCAGATGTTCACTTTGCAATAAGTGTGAACCCAGCATTAGATTATACTCTGTAAACGGAAGATGTAAACCATATCAACTGTTTTGAAATGCTCTGCCTGGGTATATCAAAACCACTGTTTGTTGTTGGACTACTTGATTGTCTGTTTGTGATGGAAATGTTTTTTAGATGATTTTGTTTAAATGGTTGCAGTTTGACTGAGCTAGAGTATTGTGGTCATGTTCAAACTGAGCTAACAGTAATATTGCTCTGTAGTGCAGCAGTAGTGTCCCACTGAAGGTGGTGATTTGGAACAGACAACCTCATTTGTTGAATGAAGCTAACAGTTTATCTGCCATTTTGCTTATAGGTGCCTTTTGAGCATCATTCTGGAGACGGACGAAGTCAAAGAAGCAGAGAAGACACATCAACCAGCAAGTGTGTAGAATTATCAGGAAAATGATTGACCTTGAATAGATGACTGCTTAATTTTGCAAGCAGTTTTCTCTCTCTCTCTCTCTCTCTCTCTCTCTCTCTCTCTCTCTCTCTATATATATATATATATATATATATATATATATATATATATATATATATATATAAATATATATATAAATAAAGAGAGAGCGCACTCTCTCACTGCTTTTAATTTGTATGTTACGTATAATGTCAGAAGATTTTTTTATATGTTTTTAAAGTATTTTTCGGTTCAATGGAGAGAGGCTTCACCTTTTGAAAATTTTCTGAAATGTTTACACAGATGTCAATAAACTGTTAAATAAATGTGTAAAATGTATCTGTGTTTGTTTTTATTTTGATTTTAGAGTCTTCTCAGATCACCCAAAAATGAAGATTCTGTCGTCATTTACGCATTCTCAGGTTGTTTTAATCCTGTATCATTTCTGTTTTGTTGGACACAAAGGGAGATAAATGATATTTTTATTTCTATGTGTTGAACAAAAAAACCCTCATATTTAACAGAATTGGAACAACCTGAGGGTGAGTAAATCATGACTGAATTTTCATTTTTGGGTGACCTAAATTTGCTTTGAAATTTTACAGCACCAAACTGTTAAATTACAGTAATCCGGGATATAAATGTAACTTTACAGTTAAATCAAGTATTTCAACTGCAACCTACTGCTAAATCACAGTAATCATATTGTAAATTCACAGTAAAATATAGTTAATTCTACAAGATAATACTGTGAAATTACAGTAACCGACTTTCCTATCTAATATAAAGTTACACTATATAGCTGTAATTTCAGAATAATTTAATGTAATAAAATCACAGTAAATTACTGTGAACTACCTCACAATCATTTACTGTGAAAGTAATGCAATTATTAGCCAGTAATTTACTGTGAATTTAAGGTCAAATTGTTTACAGTGCACAGTCCAAAGACATGCGGTATAGGTGAATAATAAGTAACTAAATTGATAGTAGAGTGTGTGTGTGTGTGTGTGTGTGTGTGTGTGTGTGTGTGTGTGTGTATGGGTGTTTCCCAGTACTGGGTTGCAGCTGAAAGGGTATCTGCTGTGTTAAACATATGCTGGAATAATCGACGGTTCATTCTGCTGTGGCAACCTCTGATAAATAAGGGACTAAGCTGAAGGTTAGTGAGTGAGGATAGGTAGGTAACTAGACTTCACATCCTATTGATACAGTAATATAAACTTACATTTCCAGTTTTATGTAAAATGTTTGTTAAATTTATGATAGTAGCCAAGCAGCATCAAACCCTGTAATATAGCTTAACAATACTGCTTAAAAAGTCTGTCCATGTATCATCATCCTGACGCAAACTCACAGCGTCCATCATGTAATTTTGCGGCTGTTAGATCAAAAACAACAGCTGCCATTCATGTTCATACACTCTAATAATAATTATGTCTTTATAAATAATGTCTTACACTTTACACTGAATTCTGTCCAAAATACATTGCATTTTTTTTTCTTTTGCTAAAATAAATACTTGCAAAATATATATATTTTTTGCATTAGGCTAAAGCTGCTTATTCTCTTCAAAGAGCAGCGCTCATATATAACCCGCTATTTCAGTGTTTTTTTTTTCAGGTACTGTGGTTATTTTATTTAATGGATAAACATTAATTCTGTTACAGTTTTTCTCAGTCACTTTGGTCCATTTCTCAGATCAGAATTGAAATTCTCTAAACTCCCTGTTCAATCTTCAGATCATCATTGTGTCACTTGTGCACATCAGAAAGGCAGTTTCTCTTTATGAACAAGTTGCAAATGCTTTTGTTCATCCAAGCAAATGATTATGTGCAATTCTCTGATGTTTCCTATATTATCAATGGCTTATGTCATGTTGATCAACATGTATTATTTTTTGGTCTGTAATGAATAGACTTACCGCCACAACATTTATTATTTTGTTCATGACTTAAGTCTTTACATGTAAAATGGCTGAACAAGTTGTCAGAATATTTAGTCATAATGTGTTTTTTATACATTTCCATTAGACTTTTTGTTCTAATTCTGTCTACAATTTGTCAATTTCTCCCAGATGAATCTGGACTTTTTCTAATGAAGGTCTAAAAGGAGGTTGTCCTGTCCACATTTTTACTGTTGTTTTTTCTTTGCTATGCGGTGCTCTCTTTTACTTTCTGTATGAGAATGACATGATCTGGCAACAAATTACACACTTAAACAGGGCAGCATCAGTCATGTTAAATTCACCGACTCCCTCTGTCACATCTGTGTAGTCATCCTTGCCTTTCTCATAGTAATCTTCATAAACTAGCCCATGTATAGTGCGCGAAAAAAGCAGCGTACTGCAGCACGCAGGCGCGCAATGACGAGAAATAGATTGACTGCATCAAAAATGCGCTCATATTACTGTGCAATGACAGGTAATAATATAGATTGAATAATATAATTTTAGACCGTGGTTTAAAAAAATGTAAGGAGTAGAAAGTACAAATATTTGTGTAAAAATGTAAGAAGTAAAAGTAAAAAGTAAAAGTAAAGTGCTGATACCAGAAAAAAACTACTTAAGTACAGTAACCAAGTATTTGTAATTCATTACTTCCCATCTCTGGTGTTGACATTCTGCAGGAATGTAAAACATTTGCTTTTTGAAAAGGTAAGATGATTAACTTAAAATGAGCTTTTAGAAATATTTCTAACTTTCACTGTGTGGCAGCATTGCGTCACGATGAATGAGTTGGCCTATCTGGTCTTGGTATATAAAAAAATGGCCTGTTTTTATTTAGTGGTGATTTTAGTTTTTGTTATGCATATTGAAAAATGAAAAACAAGTCACCATTTGATTTCCATTTTAAAACAAAAACGAAAATTGAAATACGAGGTGTTTTTATTAGTCATGGTGAAAAACAGGTTAGCAACATTTAAAAATGATTTGCTTTTCATTTTTATTATCCGTTCCTAAAAGAATAATCCAATGACCATTATATGCACTGACCTTGTATCGAACCAACAGCCATTTCAGTGATTTTAAAACTGATAATTTGTTTTCTTTGTTTATTACTGAGTTTACTTCTTATTGTTCGGCTTCAGAGCTTCTTGTAGTGTATCCAGAATGGTTTGAAGCTCCTCTGTTAACTTCTTTATTTCTGTTACAAATTCCATGATCTTAGACTTCAGTTCTTGTTCCTGAGTGTTTGAGGGCAGCTGGTTTGTTTTTTCACTGTTATTGGTTTGGTTGCTGTCTGATTTAGATTTTTGTTGACTTTCTTCTGAGGCTTTATATTTGCAGTTGTTGTGAATTTCTCTAGAGTCGAGAAAAACAAAGAAGACGTCAACAATAATGAAAAGTGCAGATAAAACTCCAGTGGCTGCTTTAGCTGCACGAACAGCACTTGTGGCCTGAGTTCCAGCTTTCCCAATAGTTTCCACTGCTTTTGGGATGTTTTGGATGCAGTAGCATGTAGAGATAATTTTTTCCAGGAACAATGTTATGATCATTTTAATCTTTTGCCGGTTTGAACGCAGATTAACTATCTTTGTCACTTTGCTCACTCCAAATGCAACATCACCAGCAGTTGTTACACCGATTCCCACCCCTGTCACTATCTGAGATGCTCCAAATGTGACTGGAGTCAGAGCAAGTCCCACCACGATTAAGATTCTTCCAACCAGTCCTATCACTCTTCCTGTCAGACTGCCGACTGTTGTGTTGAAGTAGATCTTCTCTAAATCATTAGCCAGTGTTCTCAGTCCATCTAAGCTCTTATTAAGCTCTTCTATAGTTTGTGTGCTCTGGAAAAAAATAAAAAACATTTAATGGACATTCATTTCTTCAAAATCAGTGCTAGTGTATAGAAAAATTGGCTCATTCAAAAAAAAATATTGATTTTGTCCTACGTAATCTAAACCAGCAGTTCTTAATCCTGGCCCCATCCTCTGCACATTTCATATGATTTTCCCACTACTACACAGCTTTGTTCCATTTGAGCATTAGTGCCCTGCGAAGTGGACATCCCAGGATATTCTGCCATGATTCAGTTCAAAAGAAGCACGTTCAATTCGAAGTGTGCAAGATGTAACTTCTATGCAAATCTCTTTGTACAAATGATATGGAACAAAATCAATGCCAAAAGTATTGAATTAAAAAGCTTGTTGAATAGCACAAACTGAAAAAAATAATACACCGAATTAACAAGTTCTTGCATTTTAATGACTTGAATTCCAGGGTTTGTATTTTTAGGTCCTGAAATTTAACATAGCCGTTTATTTAAGCTGTGAATATTTCAACAAAAAATATTTTAAACACGTTTTTATACTTGTAAATTCAATAATTCATATTCAGTTTCCAGGTTTCACTTACAAAATATTCAATACCCTTTAAAAATAGGATGTACAATATTCAAACGGTAATTTTCAGTTCATTTTATTTCAGTTCAAATATTCGCTTCCATAAATTCAGTGGTTCAAATTCGACTGTTAAAATTCAACATTACATCCAGGAACTGCAGGAAAAGCAATAGATTGCAGATTGAAGATCGCCAGCTGCTTTTTCACCAGCAGGTGGAGATGGTATAATGTAAGATTTTTAACCCGGTAAATAGGCGAGAATAAAGCTTATAAAGGCACAAAAGTAGCATTTAATATAATATCAATGTCTTGGACATAATAAGTAGTAAAATAAGTAAATGATGTTTTGGTCATTTATATTTGCCCTTATGTAACGGAAGCCAGCTGGTGATCGTGTAAACCTCACTCCTCGGATCGACAGACGTTGTTCCGCAAACTTTAGTCTCATCAGAGCATTTGTCTCCCATGCCGGCTCGCGCTCTGCTAGGACCGGTGGAGTTACATGCACATAAACCGTCTTTTGAGGAATATGATGTTACCAACACAATCTCTATCTTTATTAACTCTTTCTTCCATAGACATAAAGTATTATATTGACTGCTGAAGAATATAAACGTAAGAGAAACAGGAGAGGAAATATTATAGTAATACAAAATGAATAAACATAATTGCCAGGGCTAAGAACAATTGAAAACAAAGATAATAGTTTCAAAACCAGAGAGATTTTATTAGAATGTCACACAAAACAGTTGGAACTGTTAGACAGAGTGTTCAGGTATGATTTAAGCTTGGGTATGAATAGGACGCATAATTTAAAATAATTTAGCATAACGTGTGAATGCATTAAAGGAGCGTCTTCAGTTATTCATACCGTCTAATATATGGCATAATCATTAAGGGGTTATTAGAAGTGTTTGCCCTGTTTAAACGCAGCTTTTTTCAGAATTGGGGTCAGTGGTGTAAAGTAACTAATTTAAATACTCAAGTTACTGTAATTGAGTAGTTTTTCTCAGGAATTGTAATTTACTGAGTAGTTTTAAAAATGTGTACTTTTACTTTCCCTTGAGTACATTTTTAGTGCAGTATCTGTACTTTTACTCCACTACTTTCTTTCAACCTGCAGTCACTACTTTATTTTTCTTGTCCATAGGGATAAGAAAAATCAGTCCTGTGATTCCTGTCCAGTCAAATAGAGTAACAAGATGGCAGCATGCATGGCAGGGGTAGTCACAACTCTCTTAGTTTATAGTCTGTTTTTTAACTTTTTATGTCCTGTTGATTACAGTTTTTTTGAAGAACATTCTGTTAACCACAATGCACACACAAAAAAACTTGTTAATAATGTTGATAGGTTAATTAAACAAATACACAACATCTCTGGAAATTTCGGATTTGGGTAGCATATTCTACCCAAATATGCAAGAATATGCAAGAAGCATATTCTAGCGGTAACTTTTATTTTTCTATCTTTGCACAATCAAATAAAGTCACAAACAAAGTCATCAACTCGACTTCATCAAAATGAAGTCTTAGAGTTAATTATCATGATTTGTTTGCTGTTATCGGGAGACGTTCATCCCTGCCCCGGTCCTCACTACGCTGAACCAGAGAATTATTCGGATTTTATATCAAATCCCACCTCCCAATTGCACGCTGAGGGTCGCGGAACGCTGCGGTCTGGTTACGTGCCGGGATTTGGTGACAGTGTTTTGCCCGTGTGTAACCTGGAGATGGGTGGGGATGTGGTGGAGGTCCGGCAGCTGGGCACTGCCGGCATGGATCAACGTTATAAACCGTCCAACTTTGTGGAGTCCATGTTGGATCCAGCTATCCTACAGGTACGCACTTTGGGTGGCGGTTCGTTACAATTTGGCTACACTCATCACACTAACCTTCGTCTTTTGGCTCGATGGATGTTTGCGTGGGGAGCGTCGCAGAGTGGGAGACGGGGTCGCCGGATGTTTCTATGGCTAGAGCTGGCATTCCACGGTGTGTCCGGGTGGAATCGTTGGACGCGGGCCTGGATTCCGAATCGACAAGTGGAAGCGTTGCGGACTTTTGGAAAAGTTCACGCATCTTGATGCCACTATGGATTGAAGGAAACTCTGTGCCAAATAGTTCTACTTCTGTAAATGCTGGTCTAGTTATTCCCAAAGTGTTTGCAAAGTCTATGCAACATGTCAAAATGAAAATTATTAATCCAGCCATTCAAGAAAATAAGAAAAAGTTTTTTTTCAGACAGTTAATCATTCAAGAACCATTTGGGATCCTAAAGTAAAACCAAAGGGTCTCTTAGGTGGTCATTTGAACGTACGAAGCATCATTTAAAAAAAGTGTTCCCCATCGCGAGGGAAACTTCAATGCTATGTGGAAACTTCCACTATGGGGATTTCATTCAGAAAGCCAATCATCTGAAAGAGTATGTAAACGGGCCAATGAAATGCCAATGAGTTGGCAGCTTCAGCTTGTGCAGCTGATGCTCGTTGCAATTAATTTGGTTATAGAAGCTCATGTGCGAGCAAAGCCAAAGCATCATTTTCACTTCAGAGACTTCAACAGCCTTCTGAGAGAGTCGATGAGGGTTCCTCCAGCTGAGTTTCAGACAGAGAGTGAACGAGAGCGATCTCCCTGTCCAGAGTGTGTGACACGCAGCGGCAGACGGTCGAGCTGGGTTTCTCCCTTGCCTGGCGTCCTTTGGGTCCGGTCCTCCAGAGCAGTATGTATTGTTGTGAATTTCCTAAAAGAGCAACACGGTCGTGCAGCGCGTCTTTTTCAAGACGTCGCTCCGACTGTGCGTTTCTGGATGCGGTGGTTTCCTGTCCTCGGATGATGGGCACGAGCACTGCGTTTTCATGTCTGGGGTTACAGCATGTACAACATGTCCCTTTCTTCCATCCTCGGATGGCCGCCCTCTTACTTGATGACACCGAGGCTCAGATGTCCACCACTGCATCGGAGGTTGGGCTGTCATGATCTGATGAAGGATTTCCCCCCCTCCGCTCCCTCCCCTCGGGAGCGAGCGCGGCGGCGGCCGATCTTGAAACAGACATGATAACCGTGCTTTCCCGGGCTGTTTCGGTCGTGGGTCTGGAGATGGTTTATCCCCCAGCCCCGTGGCCGGACCGACTAGATGGGTGTATGTGGAGGATTAAAAAGCAAGACCTTCTAGCCTCCCATCCCTTTCTTCCCGGAAGTGCACAGTGGGCTCACGCAGTCTTGAGGGCACCGTTCTCTGCCTGATTTGCGTGCACCTCCACCTCACCACCCTTGATGGTGGAGCAGCCAGGGAGTACGAGTCGATTCCCCAGATTGAAAGTGCCATCACGGGCCTGCGTGGTGCCTCCTTCTGCTGGAATCAGCCTCATCTCCCGTCCAAAGCGTGTTGGTCTTCTGCCTCCCGAGCCAGAGCCCACACAGCTACGGGCCAGGCTGCTTCCACCCTGCACGCCAGGGTCCATGCGCGCGCGCTGGCCCAGCTGCACGAGGGTGGTTCCGACCCAGGCTTGTTACAAGCCACGCACCTAAACCGACTGAGCTCCACGGACCTCAAGTCCGCTGCGTGAACCCCGGGAAGGACGATGGCCACGTTAGTAGTCCAGGAGCGCCACCTTGGGCTAAACCTGGCAAAAATTTGCGCAGAGTTGGCAAAGTTCACTTTCTTGACTCCCCCATATACCAGTCTGGCCTGTTCGGCGACACCGTTTGTGGAATCACCCAGGAATTCTTGACGGTGCAGTCGGATACGATGGACCATCCATCAGCGGGGATATAATACCGCTCCCTCCTTGCCGAACCATCCACATCCACTGCTTGTCGCTGAGAGCGACCGTCTACGAGTGCTGCTCCGCCCCCGTCTGCGCCTCCGGCCAGCGGAAATGCTGAGCACCTCACAGGCAACCAGCGCTCCCCGTCCCAGGGTGCCGTTAAGTCCGGTTAACGGACAGCGAAGCGCTCCTGAGACGGGCCATCCGGAGAAGAAGGAAACCTGCTCTCTCCCCGGTGGGGGGCCGGGCTCCTCAGAGAGAGCATTTTTCCCTTCCCTGGATGTGACAGCTCGAATACTGCCAGTCTGGGACGCGATTAAAAGCCTTCCAGCTCGCAGAATCGACGCACATCGCCAGTGGCTCACGAGGTCTGGGAGGACGGTCTCCTTTCTCTCACACCTCCAGCCCTCCCCTCCGGAGTCTGGGTGTAAGGTGAGTGAATCTCTCGCCTCCAGCTCTTCCACGGGACCCCAGCGCTCCCCGGATCAGCACTCCCACTCCGCGCTGCCCCCATGGTGGTGCGATCGTAGCGATGCAGTCATTAGCGAGAGCTCTGCCTGCCTGGTTAGCGCAGCCCAGCCCTTTGCGGTGGCTCATACGCACGATCAGACTCGGCTACGCGATTCAATTCGCGAACGGCCTCCCAAGTTCACGGGGTGTTTCTCCCCATGGTCAGCCCTGTGCCCGCCTCTGTCTTGCGAGAGAAGATTGCTGTCCTCCTGGCGAAAGATACAATCTAACCGGTCCCTCCAGCCGAGATGGAGAGCGGGTTTACAGCCTGTAACTTCATCGTACCTAAAAGAGCGGTGGGCTATGGCCAATCCTAGATCTCCGCGTTTTGAACCGCTGTCTGCACAAGCTGCCGTTCAAAATGCTTATGCAGAAGTGCATCCTCCGGTGCGTTCGTCCTCGGGATTGGTCTGCAGCAATAGACCTGGAGGACGCATACTCCACGCCACCGTCAGTTTCTGCGGTCTGCGTTAAGGTCAAGCCTGGCAGTACAAGTCCTCCCCTTCAGGTTCTCTCTGTCTACGTGGGTCTTCTCCAAGCTCGGGGAGGGTGCCCTAGTGCCCCTTTGGCTCGCGGGCATCCGCATACTCAATTATCTCGGTGACTGGCTGATTTTAGCCCTCTCTCGGGAGCAATTGATTATGCAATTGATTAAACTCGCCCCCGTGCAGAGGATCTCTTTTCTCGGGTTGGAGCTAGACTCGGTCACCATGACACCGCGCCTCTCCGGAGAGT
Source organism: Danio kyathit (assembly GCA_903798195.1). Taxonomy (NCBI): domain Eukaryota; kingdom Metazoa; phylum Chordata; class Actinopteri; order Cypriniformes; family Danionidae; genus Danio; species Danio kyathit. The sequence continues at coordinate 2,013,429 of LR812525.1, read as the reverse complement.
GCGCTCCGCTAATGCTGAACTGTCTGAGAGAGTTCGACAGCAAAATCGTGGTTCCACTGAAATCTTTCAGAGGCTCCTGGGGCATATGGCATCCGCAGCCGCTGTCACGCCGCTCGGATTGCTCCATATGAGACCACTTCAGCACTGGCTTCACGATCGAATCCCCAGACGCGCATGGCACGCGGGCACACACCGGGTGACTGTCACTACGCTGTGTCGCCGTGCCCTCAGCCCCTGGAACGATCCCTCGTTCCTACAGGCCTGAGTGCCTCTAGGACAGGTGTCCAGAAATATTGTCACTTTGACAGATGCTTCCAGCACGGGCTGGGGGGCCAAGTGTTGCGGGCATGCAGCCACGGGCCTGTGGAAAGGAACCCATTTGCATTGGCATATCCATCGCCTAGAGCTGTTGGCAGTGTTCCTCGCTCTCCACCGTTTTTTACCGGTGCTGGAGCGACAACACGTGCTGGTCAGGATGGACAGTAGGGTGGCGTATATCAACCGCATGGGGGTTTCCGCTCTCGCAGCATGTCTCAGCTCGCTCGCCGTCTGCTCCCCCGGAGTCATACGCAGCGCAATCGCTGCATTCCATTTTCCCCCACCAAGCTCAACCGTGCAGCCCATTCGCTCTCACGGCGGTTTCGCCTGGGAAAATGGAGACTCCACCCCTGACTGGCCAGCTGTTATGGTCTGCGCCTTTCTCTCTCTAACTCAGAGATTCATGCGCTCTCGCTTGAGTTCCCCACTTGGCAAACGCTGCAAAATCCACTGGCTACACAGCTGGCCCCGGGGCGTGCGTATTACGCATTTCTCCAGTGAGCCTACTCGCACAGATACAGTGTAAAGTCAGGGAGGTCGAGGAACAGCTCTCGTATTGCACCTCTCTGGCCCAATCGGACCTGCTTTCTACTCTCCTCGTGATGGCCCCTCCCTGGCACATCCCCTGGAAACAGGGGACAGGCACCGTTTGGTACCCGCGCCTAGATCTATGCCTCACGTACGGTTCATAGATGGAGCGCGGAGGACTTAGGTGACCTACCGATTAGGTGGTTAACACTGTCACTCAGGCTGAGCACCCTCTACGAGGCATGCCCACGCCCTGAAGTGGAGTCTATTCGCTGTGTGGTTACCTTTTTCCCCGAGAAGGAAACCCCGAACATGCCAGATCAGAGTGATGCTATCCTCCTTCAGTTGGCTGAAGCTAAGGCTGTCCCCTCCGCTCTGAGGGGTTGGCGTTACGATCATCCCCGCTCTAAGGATGCGGCGATGGCGGCGCGCTGGGAAGTATCGTCTCATCATCCAGTTCCCAGAGGCGCGAGACTGGATATTAATTATTCCTGTTTCCCTCTCATACCCACTTGGAGATCTCTCTTATGAGAGGTCTGCTCGATCACTCGACTCAGTATCTTAAGATTCTGTCCAGGTAGACAGCTCTGCTGGTCACGTTTGCATCGGCCAAATGGGTGGGTATCTGGAGGCATTTTCGGTCAGCGAAATGTGCCAGCGTGTTGGGCCGGCCCACTCTCACGTTTACCTGAGACCCCCACCCACCTAGGTGCTCTAGGTTCCTACAGCGTTCTTTCAGCTACGTAGTGAACCTACAAGCGCTGCCCACGGAGGAGGCAGACCCAGCCCCTTTATTTGCTGTGTCCTTCGCGCTTTGTGTATTATACGGACCGTACTCAGCTCTTTATCTGTTACTGTGATCGGCAGAAGGGAAGTGCCGTATCCAAACAGAGGTTGGAACATACCCACTGAACAGTGAATGCCATCTCCCTCGCTCATCTGAGCCAGGGCGAGCCGTGTCCCCCAGGAGTGAGAACGCGCTCCTCAAAGCGCGCATCCTTTTGGGCGTTAGCACGCGGCAGCTCTCTAACAGACACTGTAGAGCTGCGGGCTGGGCGACACCTATTGCGAGATTTATCAATCTTGAGGGGAGCCGATTTCCTCACGCGATGAATAAGAAATTCGGTTAGGTGTTGTAAAACGCTTGCTGCGCCATTCTCTCTAACACGGAGATACGTGCGCTCTTTTCTCTCTGTCAGTAAAGTTCCCCGCTGGCGAACCCTGCAGATATTCCTCCGAGGCCCCCAGCATCTGACTCAGCGGAGGAGTCAGGCGCTGGCCTGTTACGTTGTTGGTATGCCCGCTGGTCAGCCCGCATTCTGGGTATAGGTGCCCGCTATGTGCGATCCCCACTAGTCGATCCCATATGCTTGTACTGCCACGGTGCAGTCCCCCCTCACAGGCGGACCCGTGTCTTCCCTCACCGCTAACCATCTTATATTCATATGCGTACTCCCCCCTTCTCAGGGCGAGTCCATATGCTCTCTCGCCACCAGTCTCCCCACTTGGGTAGCAGGTGGCCTCCGCAGCGTCCTCCCTATCGGGACTGCACGCATTCCCAACGTACTGTCGTATTACATTCCTAAAAAATATTCTAGACGCATTTGCGGCTCCCAAAAAATATATCTACATCCGTAAAGGGCCAGGGAACACGTTGGAAGACCGCGCCTCTGGTGACGCAGGTGCGCTCACGCTCTCTTTTGCCTGGCAAACCTCTCATCGGGGCCGAAGGTAGGGTTCAATCATTATGGCATTTTCCATACATTTCCCCATAGTGGAAGTTTCCACATAGCATTGAAGTTCCCCTCCCGATGGGGAACGCTCCGGTTACTAAGGTAACCCTCGTTCCCCGAGGGGGGGAACGGAAATGCTATGTACCTTCGACATAATGATTGCCCCTTAGCTGTTGAGGTGAAAGTCTCTTCCAATAAAAAAAATGATGCTTTGGCTTTGCTCGCACATGTGCTCTTAAAGCCAAATTAATTGCAACGAGCATCAAGTGCGCAAGCTGAAGCTGCCAACTCATTGGCATTTCATTGGCCCGTTTACATACTCTTTCAGATGATTGGCTTTCTAGATGAAATCCCCATAGTGGAAGTTTCCACATAGCATTGAAGTTCCCCCCCTCGGGGAACGAGGGTTACCTTGGTAACCAGAGCGATCAAATTCATCATCTTTTACTAGACTCTAACTTAGATTTTCTATGCTTATCGGAAACATGGCTTCATAAAAACTCGCCGTCTGCAGCATTAGAAGTGCCTGGTTTTAAAATATTTAGAAAAGATAGAGTTGGTTTAAAGGGAGGTGGAGTTATGATTTATGTGAAATCTGGTATCCAATGTAATGAAATTGCCTGGGCTAATGACACAGATCTGGAATGTATCGGTCTGAATCTTATACTATCACCACAGATGTCTTTCACACTAATGGTAATTTATCGTCCACCATCTTCAAATATAAATTTTTATGAAAACCTAAAACAAGTATTAAAACAGTGTAATTTTAGTAAAGAAGACATTATCATGGGAGGTTTTAATAGTAATTGGGATGATAAAACGTTTAGAAAGCATCTTAAACAAATAACTGATCATTTTGATCTTCAGCAAATGATTAATGGGCCTACAAGATTAACCAATTCTACAAGATCACAAATTGATTTAATTTTTAGTAATGGAGCAGAGAGAATTTGAAAAACATTTAATATGTTAACAGGTATATCTGATCACAATTTAATTTTAGTGGCCAGAAAATTTTCTAGTAAGAGATTAAATTCTTTTTTTAGGAAATATGATTTCCAAAACACAAACTAGATTTTAGTAGGGCTGTCCTTCAGATTGATTGGGATGAATTACTAACTGGAACAGATCAGGATGAGGATAGTCGAATTTTCTCAAAAAAACTTGAGCGCGCAATTTAGCTGTACTTTTAAGCCTAAAAACAAAAAACATATAGTCCCCTGGATGAATTCTGATATCATAATTCATTAAAAATAATGAAAAAGCGGGATCTTGCTTTAAAAATCGCAAATCGATCAAAGTTGAGTCATGATAGACAACATTTCACTGTGTTACGAAACAAGGTGGTAAAGTGTATGAGAAAAGCAAAGGCAGATTTTTTCCTGAGAATAATTGAAGAAGCAAGAGGTCATTCCAAATTAATATGGAACCAGTTGAACTACTTAAAAGGAGATAAAAGAAACGATAGATCAGATGTCAAAAGAGCAATCACATCGCTGAAATCATCCAGAGCAAAGGATATATTTGGGATGGATGTGATAATTTTAAAACCGCTTAGTGAGTCTTTAGTAAAGCCGATCACTAAAATTATCAATCTGTCCATTTCTCGGGGGATGTTTCCTGCTTGGAAATCATCTGTCATTGTGCCTATATTTAAAAGTGGCGATCCACACTCTACTAGTAATTACAGACCTATCAGTATATTACCTATAGTGTCAAAGATTGCAGAAAAACTGATAGCCACACAAATTACAAATTACTTAAACAATAGTTCCTTTGCTTTAGATCCATTGCAGTTTGGCTTCAGAGCAAATTACTCAAGTGAGATGGCAAATTGCTACTTCACCGAAAAAGTCAAGTCTTTATTAGATAGTGGGGGAGGGGGGGGGGTCGTTGGGGCTGTGTTTCTTGACTTAAGGAAGGCCTTTGATACTGTAAATCATAGAATTCTTATGTCCAAATTAGTAGATTTTAATTTCTCCCCACAAACTTTAAAATGGATAGAATCATACCTGTCTGGTCGCACACAGTGTGTATACAGAATTACAAATCTGTCCCATTAGGTATGTCCACAGGTGTTCCACAAGGATCTATTCTGAGCCCTTTACTTTTTACTTTATATACCAATGATCTTCCATCCATTTTTCCTAATAATTATAATATACAAATGTATGCGGATGACACTGTTATATTTATTCATAGTAGTAGTGTGTTGCAAGTCGCAAACAAACTTACAGAATCGCTGGTACATCTTTCAGCCTGGTTAGAACAGTGCTGTTTACAGTTGAACATCTCTAATACAGTGTGTATGTTCTTTTCTAAGAATAATAGGTTAAGTGAAGTACCAGATGTATTTGTATCAAGGGAAATATTACAAGTTGTATCTGAGTACAAGTACCTTGGTGTTTTGATAGATTCAAAACTATAAGTCACAGGTTATAAAGGTTTGTAACCGGGTCAGATTCAGTTTAGCAAATTTTAGATTTATTCGTGATCAGATGTCCTGTGAGGCTGCCCTAATCTATTATCACTCCATGATTATTTCTCATATCACTTATTGTTTAACCACTTGGTCCCAAGCTAGCATTACTACTTTGAAGCCACTTGAATCATTATAAAACAATCCTTAAAAAACCTTGATAAGAAATCAGTTCAATTTCACCATTGTTTAATATTAAAGAAACATAACCTGCTTAGTTGGGAAAATTTGATTAAATATGTGCATATTTGTTTAATGTTTAAGACCCTACATAACCCGACTTCACCACTAAATCAGTTTGTGAAAGTCAGAGCGACTGCTCACCAAACTACTAGAGGTGGTGAAAGAGGGGACTGTATTATTCCTCTCAAAAAAAGTACATTCAGTCAGTCGGTATTTTCAGTTAAAGCCGCTAGGGAATGGAACTCCATCCCACCAACAATTAGAAGATCACTTACTTTTCGTTTAAAAATTGATTATTGGCTAATCAGCATTGTCAGCATCAGTACTGTATTCTTATTTATAACTCTATATTCTTATATAACTTATTTGTACTGTTTGTCTTTGGCTTTTTTTGTCCATTTCTGCTGCCATAAATCTGTTTTAGTTTTTTTGCTTTTTTAATTGTATTTTATATATGATAGTGTATTTTATGTTATTATACTGTGCTTCTATTTTAGGTGTGACTTTTTAACATTCTGTAAGGGATCTACAGATGAAAAGTAGCCATTCTTGGCTAATTCTGGCACATTTTACAGTAATGTTTATTAATGTGCATTGAACCTGTAAACAAATAAACTAAACTAAACTAAAATCAAATCAAATAGTAGAAGGTAAATCACATCATAATGAACTACCTAAAGACGTGTGCACTTTATAATTGCAGCAAACTGATTGGAAGTATTAAAAGTGTCCATGAAGATGTTCAAATTCTTTATGCGTGTTACATGCCTGGGGGTGTTGCTCTGTTTTTCCCTCCTCCCCTTTCTGTTTTTATTTGCTGTCTGCTGTCTTCTAAAATCGAGGGTTTCCTATTGGCTCACTGAGTTTTCCCGAGTGGACCAATCAGAAGAGGATGGTGGCTATTTAAGCGCTCCAGTGACTAATTGGACCAGATTAGGGGGCGGAATCTTGTCTCTTTTTTTGCTGCTGTGTGTTTGTGTGACACTTGTGCCTGTCCTGTTCTTTGGTTCGCTTTAAAATGTTTGAGTTATACATCTGTTCAGAACGTTCCTACTGAACTTGCTTAAATCTGTTGAAAGGGAAGTGAAAGTGAAGTATGTCACGTGAATTACATTTTTACACACACGTAGTTGATTCTCTGTTAATACACTAGGTCAGAAGCGGGTGCTACTTTGTATGTTTGTTCATGTGAGTGGAGTTGAGTAAGGGGCGTGTGACGCTGAAGATGTTTTTTTTCTCCTGTTTACATATTTGTGTTTAGTTATTTAGAGGTCGGGGAGGGATTAGTTAGCGGGTGTTTAATTTGTTATTTTCTTTGATTTGGCACCGCTTATTTTCCTTCCCTCTATCAGGTTTGTTTGTTTAATTCATTTTGCATTTATTGTACACATTTGTAAATATATTTTGGGTGATTTAATTATTATTCTTTATATTTATTGTAATAAAGCGAATCACTTTTACTTCCACATCGTTGTCTGTGTCTGTTCATAGCGGCTATTATCTCAGGGGAATTAAAATATTGGGTTGTCATAATTGTGTTAAGCCCTTTTTCATCCTCCGAGCCACACGGGGCGTAACAATGCGCAATGACCCAGAGACTGTTTAGATGCAGGTCACTAGCTATGTTTCCATCCACCCATTTTTATGTGCATTTTGGAGATGCCATGATGCGCATACATTTTGAAAATGCGCATAAAAAAATGTATGCGCATAATTGAGTAGAATAAACTTTTTATTCGATAAGAAAAGATTTGCATAAACTACGATGGAAACACTTTTACCGCACAAATTCCAGTATGCGCATTAAAAAAGGTCATGTGATTTTGTTATAAGAGATCATGTGATGATAAAAATGTGTGTAAATGGACAAACCAGCAGGCTGGGCATATTATTAATGACATCCAGAATCAAGAGCGTCTGTGCTCCATGTCTGACGCCTTCAAACGCCACCGCGTGTTCACTTGTGTGTCAGGATTGCCTTCTGATGCGCAAGTCATTTATTTAAAATACGCAGCTTCTCCTACTGCAGCAAATTCAGTTTTTACTGTTGATATTTGGCGCCAGATAATCAGGAAGTGACGATTTTCTTCACTTTGACTCGTTGGATGAAACGCTGCTTTATTCGCACGTCTTTTATGCGATAATCCAGTTTTGCACATTAAGTTCATTCGCATTTTTGGATGGAAACAGCTATTGATGAGAAGATGACGGATGTTTACTGTATGCTGACCGAAATGGCCTTAAACACCCAGCAGGCACAGGACGTCAACATGACGTCAGATTGACGTTGAACCCTAACGTCATGGGGACTTTGCATTTTGTTTGGAAATGAAAATCAGGTTGACGTCAGAACTCAACGTCAGGCCAATGTCAATGTCCAATGTCCAACCTAAAACCAACCAAATATCAACGTCAAATGATGTTACAGCTTGATATTGTGTGGCTGTTACCCCTATGATGTCTATCAGACGTTGGATTTTGGTTGTCATACCTGATGAAAAATGTCAGTATTTGATGTCATATACGATGTTGGTTTAAGATGTTGGCTCAACGCTGGTCACTTTCTAACAACCTAAAATCAACTAAATATTAATGTCATTTGATGTCATTATTGGAAATCAAAATAACATTGTCCTGGCTTGACAATTAATTTTGGTCACCTGACATTACAACCTAAATCTAACCTAATATTAATGTCTCATGATGTTGTGTGCCTTCTGGGCAATAACTAAATGCACTACAGAATGTTACGTTTACACACACACACATGCACAAATTACATGTAAACATATCAGCTTTTGACAGCGTAACACTCACTACTCACTACTCTTGAGTACTTTTAAAAGGGCTACTTTTTACTCATACTTTGAGTAATATTTACAGCAGATACTTTTACTCTACCTGCACTACATTTTTAGGCAAGTAATGGTACTTTTACTTGAGTATGATTTTTCAGTACTCTTTCCACCACTGATTGGGATAGGCTATATTTTCATTATTATTATTATTACTATTATTATTATTATTGGACATTTATTTAGGATATTGCGCTTAAAGTCATTTGTGATTCTAAATTAATATTTCTATTTATCCTTATTAACTATCACTCTGCCTGCCTTTCTCTTCTTTTTCTAATTTTTGGGGTTCTGCCACGGTTAACCCTTTGCAAAATGTTTTATAGTTTGTACAGATTATATTGTTTTATTGTTATGTAGCCTATGCAAGAAAAAAGGTATGAACGACAAAAAAGTAGCAATAATATCAATGTCTCAGCCAATTATAAGTATTAAAATGAGGAGCCTTGTGTGGTTTGATAATATGCTATTATAAATGACTTTAATTTGTTTTCGGTATTAAATAGGAAAACCCTTATTTGGACAGTTTTTATTGTCGTCTAATAACTTTTCAGCGACCGTTTGTATTTTATCACCGTTTGTTTATTTATTTATTTTTAATTATTAGCAATGTTGATCTTTTTTTGCAGTTATTAAACATCTAAACTTAATTAAACGGGTTTAAATTCAATATAGTTGTTGCTTCAGTTGATTTCATAAGATTAATGTCTAGAATGCTTGGTTTGACATGCGTGGTTGAGTGCAAGCATCTGCAAAGCAGCTCAGTGTTCATCATGGGGTTATTACTGAGCTATAATCGCCATCTACTAGAGAGAATGCATTTGCAAATTTATTCTATCAACTGTTTTCTCCAAGTGTGTTTTATGATTTCACAAAGTCAAACCATTATGTTTTTATTTTATAATTTGAGATTATCATATTTAAATAAACAATTGCTCAGGGTAGCTAATATTTCTTTTTTCTTGTTTAAAAAAAATCATTATGAAAATCTGCATTTTTGCTTTCTATGACAAAGTAAATGGTTTAGGATTCTGGATGCATTTTTGCTAAATGAGTGTTGGAAAATAATAGCTTACACTAGTTAAATCAATTAATATAATCAGAAATGACAGATATAAGAAAGCCATTAATATTCATCATTCTTTATACTATTATACAAGCAACATTTTGCGCCGACAGCTCCATTCTCGGAAACGGTAAACAGCGAGGTGTTATTCATATAGGCCCAAGCATGAAATATGTCATGATTAATATAATAATGGAAACACTCGTATTCTCATGCTTGGCCAAATGTCATGACTCTCACTTTCACTTTTTCACATTCATAATTATGCACAAGCCCAGATATAATCTGAAACGCCAATCATTTCATTCATTCATCAATTCATTAATTTTCCTTCTGCTTAATCTATATTTAAGAGGTCACCAATCATTTTAAATAATAAAGTTTTTTTAAAAGCAACCATTTCTTTTTCGTTCATAACATGTGTAAAAAGGCGTGCAGCAAGCATTGGCTACATAACAAATAAAAACAATTAATCTGGACAAACTTAAGACATTTTGCAAACGTTTAACCGTGGAAGAACCCCAAAAATTAGAAAAATGAAGAAAAAGGCAGGCAGAGTGATAAAAAGAAATACTGATTTAGACCATTGATTACTTATTAAAGCACAATATCCTAAATAAATGTCATGAAATAATAATAATAATAATAGTAATAATAATAATAATTTAAATAATGAAAATATAGCCTATCCCAATTCTGAAAAAAGCTGCGTTTAAACAGGGCAAACACTTCTAATAACCCCTTAATGATTATGCCATATATTAGACGGTATGAATAACTGAAGACGCTCCTTTAATGCATTCACACGTTATGCTAAATTATTTTAAATTATGCGTCCTATTCATACCCAAGCTTAAATCATAACTGAACACTCTGTCTAACAGTTCCAACTGTTTTGTGTGACATTCTCATAAAATCTCTCTGGTTTTGAAACTATTATCTTTGTTTTCAATTGTTCTTAGCCCTGGCAATTATGTTGATTTATTTTGTATTACTATAATATTTCCGGCAACGCAGTGGCGCAGTAGGTAGTGCTGTTGCCTCACAGCAAGAACGTCGCTGGGTCGCAGGTTCGAACCTCGGCTGGACTGGGTTCCCAGAGATGGGTTGCGGCTGGAAGGGCATCCGCTGCGTAAAATCGTGCTGGATAAGTTGGCGGTTCATTCCGCTGTGGCGAACCCGCAAGGGACAAAGCCGACAAGAAAATGAATGAATGAATGAATGAATATTTCCTCTCCTGTTTCTCTTACGTTTATATTCTTCAGCAGTCAATATAATACTTTATGTCTATGGAAGAAAGAGTTAATAAAGATAGAGATTGTGTTGGTAACATCATATTCCTCAAAAGACGGTTTATGTGCATGTAACTCCATCGGTCCTAGCAGAGCACGAGCCGGCGATACCGGCATGGGAGACAAATGCTCTGAGGAGACTAAAGATTGCGGAACAACGTCTGTCGATCCGAGGAGTGAGGTTTACACGATCACCAGTTGGCTTCCGTTACATAAGGGCAAATATAAATGACCAAAACATCATTTACTTATTTTACTCATACTTATTTTACTACTTATTATGTCCAAGACATTGATATTATATTAAATGCTACTTTTGTGCTTTTATTAGCTTTATTCTCGCCTATTTACCGGGTTAAAAATCTTACATTATTCCATCTCCACCTGCTGGTGAAAAAGCAGCTGGCGATCTTCAATCTGCAATCTATTGCTTTTCCTGCAGTTCCTGGATGTAATGTTGAATTTTAACAGTCGAATTTGAACCACTGAATTTATGGAAGCGAATATTTGAACTGAAATAAAATGAACTGAAAATTACCGTTTGAATATTATACATCCTATTTTTAAAGGGTATTGAATATTTTGTAAGTGAAACCTGGAAATTGAATATGAATTATTGAATTTACAAGTATGAAAAGGTATTTGAAATATTTTTTGTTGAAATATTCACAGCTTAAATAAACAGCTATGTTAAATTTCAGGACCTAAAAATACAAACCCTGGAATTCAAGTCATTAAAATGCAAGAACTTGTTAATTCGGTGTATTATTTTTTTCAGTTTGTGCTATTCAACAAGCTTTTTAATTCAATACTTTTGGCATTGATTTTGTTCCATAAAATGAAATCAAAACTAATTGTATTAATTTTGTTAGCTCATTTTTGTTAGCTGCTACAGTAGTTAGGGGTGTGAACCTACACTGGTCTCACGGTTCGGTTACGATTATCATGCCATTGATTCGGTTCAATTCGATATCTTGTTGCATCACGGTGCATTGACGACGCTTTCCATACATAATTAGATTTTTTCTTCACAACACAAGAAATTTGTTTTATTAAAATCTATAAATATATTAATATTTATTTACTATTTGTAATACAATTTTGTCCTTTAATACAAACAGTCAGATATATGAACTGTACCTTTAATTTGACCTGCTCAAAGAAAACACTCTTTTTGAATGTATCAAACAAAACTCCAATACATGCACAGAACAGACTGGTCATTGTCTTCACCTGCTTAACAGAAAGGGCTGGGATTGGCTTTAGAAATGAAAGCAAAGCGCTGTTCACCGATGAGTGATGCGGGAAGAACAGCCGCGGGTACAGTCTATAGGCACATAATACGCAGGTTATCACAGGTCATCATTGACAGAGTGGAGAAAACTCGCACCTCAGGCACGCTCATGTCAGGATCCACAAGTATCGCTTTAACAGCCGAGAGGAAAGGAAAAGTTACCTCACAAACACGCCAGCGGGTCAAATGTCCAAAGAGAGAGAGAGAGAGAGGCAGAGATGGATTTTTACAGCATTTCTCCCTAGCAGTGAAATAGCTGCTCGTGTGCTGTGCCTTCTTCAGTATCAATGAAAGACTTTCCAGCAAAGTCACAAGCAGTTGAGATGTGCATAATTATCCACCTTTTAAGTAGTAGGAGTATTTTATTTACTCCCCCTCGCCTCCTTCACCATAGTATTCTACTGCGACATCGTGCATAGGAGATAAATGACATCAGTACACAATAACCGATTATGATCTATTACTGAACCGATATCGAATTGTCCCCGCCTGCATCTCAGTGCACCGAAGAAACTATTAATTTTGACAGCCCTAACAGTAGGCTTGGGCGGTATCCAAATTTAGATACCATCAAACCTCCTCCCTATTTTACCTCGGTATACGGTATTAACGGTATTAGTGTCACCAAACTGTTGGCCTGGTTGTGCCGATAGACGATAGTATCATGTATCTAGCTGAGACCTATGATGATTTTAAAGACGATATTTAGCTCGTTTCGCATTAATGTAGACCTATTACATGTTTTAACTGCATTATTGAATAAAAATAGTATTCTTATTTTTAATCATCATCATTAATAATAAATGAACTACAAATAATTTGACAGCTTCAGCTGTTCACATCAACATCACTTGACCGACACTTTTGGATAGAAATGAATTATTTCGATTGCTCTCTCTCTCTCTCTCTCTCTGTCTGTCTCAGCTGCAGCAGTTGAAGCGCGAGCTGCACGTGAGGGCACAGCCACATCTCATAGCAAATTAGTTTAATATAATCGGCTAAATAACAAAACTGGATTTAATTAACAAACAAGTTAAATAAAACGATTTTTAAAAATGAAACAACTAAAGAAGCAAATGAAAAAAACTCTGAAACCAGCTCAAATGTTCTGGAATTAACCGTGTTGCCGTCGTTGGTCATTTGACTCCTTTATAACAGCACTCCCGCAACATTCTCTCTTGCTTTCACAAAGTTATTTATCTTTTATATCCGTTATTAATAGCCTCTAAGTGTTAAGGTGGCCTACAGCATATTTTTCAGTGCATGCATTGACTGCTCCTTCAAATACACGGCATATATATACTTGTCTTATTTGTTTAATTCGATGGAATAAACACGGACGCACATTTTTCCGAAAATAACTTATTTAATTTTATTTAAAAATATGTTAGGCATAAATTTATTTATATAGGCTATTAAATATATTGTATTTATTTATTTAAACTAGCCTATATTAAATTGAATCACAATCTGTATTTTACCATTCTTTTTGGCATTAAAGAATTATTGAACAGATTATTAATAACTTCTCAAAGAACATTTTACTGAGCTCAGTGAAAAGTTTTAGGTCAAATAGGTTATTTAATATTAGAGCAATAGGATATTGCCGACTCACCGCAGCAATGTTTAAACTGAAACACTTATCAGAAAACAATGAACACATATGCCAAGCACAACGTTGTGTTAGATCTTAGCAAATACAAATGTGACACTGTTGATGATTACTTTTGTGATGATTAGACCTGAAGCCGAGCTGCGCTCAACTGAACAAAAACATGGAAAACTTCACCGCACAGAAACAGTCATGTGCGGGCAGCGAATCCTCCATCTGCCTCTCGTCTGAAAAGACCTTAATGCATCATTGTTTCTTCCATGCGTAGATAAATATCATTTCATTTGCTTTCATCCATGTATATTATATCCCTTTTGCGGCAGTCATGCGAGCCGAGGATAATGTTATGAACCTGAAGTCACAATCAAATCCTGTCCCGCACCGCACTGTTGCATCTTTGAAAAGTTTGAAATCATTTTAGTCTCATCGCCTATTTAGACGTAAGAGCGCTGAGATTTGCATTGGTTTAAATTATTATCCAAGATCAAACGTTATGCAAATGCAGTAGGTTATTAAATAGTAAAAATCAGCCGAAAGGTTATTAAATATGTTTAGATAAAGTTAAATATAGTAATAAAATATTATATAAGGGGGAGAGATGATGCGTTCGCGAACAGAAGAGCATAACCAAAAACTAGCTGATACCAGACAGCCAATAACATGCTGTCTGTATAAACACACACACACATAGACACAGCACCACGCTCTCTCATTCACACACATAGTGGAGCGCGGGGCACAAAGTAACGCGGGGTTAAATGTAACACTGCGTTTTAAGGTATTTGCTCAGGGTTAATCATGGCATGCCTCCGAGGTTTTCACCACAGTGTTGGCAGATGTCTTCCTGCCAATTATTGAAAAATTTCAGCGGAATTTGGATGAGAAACACAGGAGAAACCATTTTTGCAGCATAAAAGTATTTTTTATTACAGTCGATATTTTTTTTATTTAAAAAAAATCTGTGAAAGTATGTCAGTGAAATCTTTTACTGTTGTGATCACCGTCTTCTAGGCTAAAAGATGAAACCATTTTGAAAGCTGTATAAAACACACAGTGACTGCTGGCCAGTTTTGAGTAAAACATGATACAGCGGGTCAGTTGTAACAGGGTGTAAAAATTAAGACACACACTGTTGAACACCAATTAAACTAACAATTTTTTTTTTTTGAATTTTAAGTGTAATGTTCAGAACTTTTTAAATAAAAATGTTTTTTAATAGAAAAAATTGTTTTAATAGAAAAAATATATTTTATTGCTAATAATGCAAATAAATGCATTATAATAATGAATAAATGGATAATAATGCAAATAGATTCAAATGTGTTTATCCAATAAACAAATAAATAAATAAACATACTGTGCTATGTAGAATAAAAACTAAATGAGCCAATTACTGAGGAAATATAGCTACTATTTCAAGTAAACTGAATTTAAATTAACTGTGTGAAATCTGCCTTTATAAGCATGTGTTACAACTAACCCTCAGTCTGTTACAACTTGCCCCGCAGGTGGGGTAAATAGTAACATTGTTACTCCTGGCACTTTTGGCAATACTGCACAGAAACCATAGGTCAAGCAATCATAATCCCAGTGCTCATTTGTAGGAGAGGCTTGTGTGTTGTTGGTAAAAATTTGTGTGTTGGTTGTTCATTATTTGACCAACACCAAAAAGTGTTACTTTGTGCCCTGCTCTCCCCTACACACACACACACACACACACACACACACACAGAGACCGCACCAAGGTCACTTGGTGCACGACTCACCATCTTACCTCACCTCTCTCTCTCCTACACACTGATTGTTAGGCATTAAATAAATAATATTAAATATTTAATACTTGTCTCCTCTATAAGTGCATTGTTTTTTTATAATGGTATAACAGTATTGAAACTGATACAGTTGCTTTTTTTAGATCCTGCGGTATACCATATTACCGTATTACCGCCCAAGCCTACCTAACAGTAGTGTTGTGGTCAACAATTCATCTGTGCATGTCATTAAGACAAAGAAAATGGTTTGCCCTTGTAATCTGTAATCAAAATCTGAAAATGCATTTCCTGTTTGTTTTCAGTTAAATTCCCAGATTCCGTCTGTCTGAGCTATTGGGCAGGGCTAACATACCTTACCACGCCCTTCCAGCTGTCAGTTACTGACAACAAACAGAAATGGTGAGGAGGAGGAGTCTGTTAGATTGTAATGACTCTCCCAAACTCTTTTCCCCATCTTTCTGAATGCCTACTTTACTACATCCAATCAGCTTGCAGTAGAAACAACAAGCCACACCCACTGTTTTCCACTGTTCCACTCTCTAGAAACTGCATCACAATATAAAGAAAAAAAAATGGTCACAGCTTCCGGTTCATGCAGACTTTAAATAACCTTTCAAACTTCAGCATCATCTGAAGACACTGCAAACAGAGGTGTAGTGCAGAATTAATTTTTTTAAGTGAATGAACATTTAAGTTTAACCGATGTGCAGTGGCCTATGTAGGGAACATGTTGATCTGAGCATGGCTCTTTCTTGGTCTATTCTGCTAACAGGCTGGTTATTTAAATTGGGTGTGTTAAACAATAGAGACATGCAAGATATACAGAGCAGTGATCTTAAACATTAGTAAGCAAACTCACCATTTCTATAAGGTGTTTAAATATAAAAGGCCTCATTAGAATCTCACTGACAGACGGACGGTCTGCTGGATTAACCTGAAGGGTGTCCTTTATCAGCTCTTGCAGATCCTCAGAGAAGTTCACAGGAAGATATTCATAGGAGCTCCTGCATATCTTTTTAATAATCTCTTCTGTGTTTCTTGATGAAAACTAGAATGAATGAAAATAAAATAATGAGTTGTGAATTCATGCAAAACAAACAAACAAACATGGATCTCACATGGAGGTAAAACAACCAACTCAATAACCATAGTGGTCGCACTAAACTTTGAACATGCCAAATTCTTAAAACTGTGCTGTGAAAAGGGGTGGGGTTAAACCAGACGAGACAACACTGCTAAAAGATGTTTTGAATTTCTGTACTAAGAGATCATGTTTTCAAATTGTATTGGCCTCATGCATTCATGTATTTATAGGTCAGAGTTGATCAAACTTTCTACACTGTGAAATATCATCACACTATCTTGGATTTCTGATGAAACTGGACTGGGTTGTTGTAACCCAACATTGGCTCAGATTTGACAAACCCAAACATTGGGTTAAAGGTGTAAATTAATTATCATTGTATTAATTATTGTGTATCTTAAATATCAAATTGTCCATATTTGTAACAACCACCCAGGAGTTTTTAGTGTGTAGAGAACGCTCCGGTTACTAAGGTAACCCTCGTTCCCCGAGGGAGGGAACGGAAATGCTATGTGGAAACTTCCACTATGGGGATTTCGTTCAGAAAGCCAATCATCTGAAAGAGTATGTAAACGGGCCAATGAAATGCCAATGAGTTGGCAGCTTCAGCTTGCACAGCTGATGCTCGTTGCAATTAATTTGGCAATATAAGCACAGCGCGTGCAAAGCTTAAGCATCCTTTTTTAGCGGAAGAGACTTTCACCTCAACAGCAAAGGGGCAATCATTATTGCGAAGGAACATAGCATTTCCGTTCCCCACCTCAGGGAATGAGGGTTACCTTAGGGCGTACTCACACTATGTACAGTTGCCTTGAACCGAGCCAAAATACGCTTGTCCCCCCTCCCGTCTCCCCCGACAGCCCGCACTCACATTACATTCGGGCCTGGGCACGCTTACATCATCGATGATGCGCTTTTCAGTAAGCGCTCTCGCTCAGCACGGTGGAGATTTCTTTAGTTATATCATTTTAGTCGTTTGATATGCGGTGACACACAGTCAAATATTTCGCCGAACAGATCAGCCACTTTTGACACTCATAAACAATCATCAAGTCCTCGTGCTGCAGGAGTTAGGTTTGCTGAAGGTGCAGCTGTCGTGCAGTGAGGGGTTTGTGTCTTTAACCCTATAGCCTTCAACCCGACGCGGACGCCCTGAAGCATCCTGGGGCGCTGTTTTTCCACATGTCAATGTTTATCAATAGTAATAACAACACACACACACGCATTCTTTGCTGTACATCACGGTTTATTTTGAAAGGTAAGAGTCTACAGAAAAACATCCCATCAAGCACATTTAGTCCACCGACACAATAGTGTTGAATTTTGGGTGGTTATTCATTTGTTTATGTCACCATTTCTGCCCGAGACCTGTTTTACCATGCTTTACCATGTTACTTACACGCGAAAACGGCGTCTTTGTAGTAAAAGGCAACTCGATGTCAAAGCTTACAGTGTTACAGATAAAATAAGACCACAAACTGAATAAAAAGTCAAAGTTATAGTTACTAAAATCTAAACAAAGCCGCGTGTTTTGACCTGCATAGCCTGTCATCCTGATTATAGTACTTCCTACTTCCTACTTAGTTTGACTGACAGAGAGTTTAGCCAATGGCTGCATCATATATTCAATATATGAACACCTATTGGTTGTGGGTTGTATATTTGCACGCTCTTTGCTGTCACTGGCTCAGCGATCTGTCAATCATCACGCGACGCACCTGCCCCCTGCTGGACACTGCACATCTGTTAGCAGTTTGAGCTAACGGCAGAGCTGCTGATAAACAATGAAAATAGATCGTCAAAGTTTTGTTCGGCTAAAGAGAGTTTTGAGAGTTAGTTTGAAGCGAAGAGGAGAATATGTCTGAGGAGAACTGATACTTACATGACCTGGATGAAGAGCACTCTGGTATTTTCTAACGGTGAGTTTTTATTACATTGTTTACGTCTCATTTCTTCTGTGAAGCCTGCTTGTATGTGTGAATGTCTCTCCGGTAGTGATAATCTTTCAGTAATGTTTGGCATTATCATATGTTTGCCATTTATCTGAATGGCTGCTGTAAGCTAAGCTATCTGTAATAATTATCCTATCAATAAAAGGGCATCAGAGTAAATCGTGTTTGCTACTCAAGGGGGGGAAATACAGTTGTTTACAATAGAATCCTAATTCTGTTTTTTTTTTTTTGGTCACGTAGCTGAATCTGCTGGAGTGGATTACAAGCAGCAGACAGGAGCAAAGTGAGAGAGCATAACAACAACTCTTCTAAGACTTTTTTGTTGCATATGCACTGGACATATTTCACACAATGTACTTCTTGTGCTCAAATAAATCATTCATAATATACGTTTCTGTCTATTGTTTAACAATTAAAAATTTGTGGTATGTGAAAAGACTAAAAGAGTTGTGTTAGAAACCCCAGTACATCAGACTGCTTCTCCACAAACAAGGAGAGGGAGAAAATCACAAGACATTGTCTCAGAAAAATAATTCCAGAAATTTCATTTTGCATGATTTTGACATCAAATTCAAAACATATACTCAGGAGATGTGTAACTTTTGACCTATTACTTTTATGTGTTGCTCCAGGACTGATTTCACACATTTGTTTATGAAATAATAAAATGTTTAGTGCGGTGCAATTTTTTTTTACATTGCTTAAGCATCTCTAACTTTTTTTTATTTTTAGCATTATAAACTCTAGATGATGGATAATAAAGCCCAGAGTGTCTTCTTTTCAAAGATACATAAACTGTGAATGTAGACCAAATTATTCAGCAACTGTAAAGGTTTCAGTTTGGGATGATTGTTTTTGAGAAAGTGCCTCTGACGGTGAGGGAAAGGAGGACACCGATATAGTCTCAGAAAACTTTTTACAGAAATCTCATTTTGCATGCTATCTTCATCAAATTTGAAATATAAACTCACGAGACACTTGGCTTTCCAGTCATATTTTTTCTAGGACATTACATTAATGTTTTCCTGTGTTTGTATATGGAAAAACAAATATTGAACACAATACAATTTTTTTTTCTCATAACTTCATAATGTATAACTTTTTTAATTTTTTAACATATAACTCCCCCTTTTACCACAGTAAAGCTCAAAGTGTCTTCTTTTCAATGATACCCAGTTTGTGTTTGTAGCTTACTGGAGTCAGGAACTGTTACTGTTTAAAGTTAGGTAGGTGTAAATCCCCAAAATTGAGTGAAGCCTAATCTACGACAGTGTGCGTTCATTGAACGGTACGGATGATTAATTAATCCATATCAAACAGTCCCGTCACGTCACGTCTTGCTTTCAGTTTTGGGCTCAGGCGCATTTTGCACTCACACACAAGTGTACCGCGCCAAGGCCCAAGTGAACTGCGCTCTGGCACACCTCTTTCAACTGGGCCAGGGCCGGCCAAGTGAACCATGCCTGAGCCCGATTCAGAGCACTCACACTTCTCAAACCATTTGGGAAACAGGCCTGGGCACGGTTCGGATAGCATAGTGTGTACGCCCTTAGTAACCGGAGCGTTCCCCTTCGGGAGGGGAACTTCAATGCTATGTGGAAACTTCCACTATGGGGAAATGTATAGAAAACGCCATAATGATTGAACCTTACCTTCGCCTCCGATGAGAGGTTATGCCAGGCAAAAGAGAGCGTGAGCACACCTGCATCACCAAAGGCGCAATCTTCCAACGTGTTCCCGTGTTCCGTAAGGGCCGACCAGCGGGCAGATCTACAACCTAACGGGCCAGGGCCTGACTCCTCTGCTGAGACCGATGCTGGAGAGCTTGCAGGCTCACTACCTAGTCCTTAAACGTGTGGTAGGAACCTTGGGCACATATCCAGGCCGGGGTCTCAGGACAACGTGAGAGTAGGCCGGCCCGAATTCCAGGCATGAGTCACTGACCAAAAATGCCTCCAGATCCCCGACCCTCTTAATCGATGCCAACGTGACCAGCAGAGCTGTCTTCAGGGACAGAAATCTTAAAAATACTGAGTCGAGTGGTTCGAATGGATCAGTGCGCATGCTTGTAAGAAAAAGGGCGAGATCCCAAGAGGGCATGAGACGAGGTTATGCCTTCCCACGGTGCTGCCAGCCACTGCGTCATGATGAGCGGAGATGGCAGCCACATAAAGAGTAGGTCCTCTCTCAAAAGGATCTGCCAGGGGAGGGCGGTCGCGAGGAGGGAGAGTTCTGATATCCAGGTCTGGTTGGGCCAGAGAGGCGCAACTAGCAAGACCTATTCCTCGTCCTCCCTGACCTTGCACAGTAACTGCGCGAGCAGGCTCACTGGGGGAAATGCATATTTGCGCATGCCCCGAGGCCAGCTGTGGGCCAGTGCATCTGTGCCAAGAGAGCCCTCGGTCAGGGAATAAAACAACTGGCAATGAGCGTTCTCGGGGGAAGTAAACAGATCGATCTGGGCTTCCCCAAATCGCACCCATATCAGCTGAACAGACTCGGAGTGGAGTCTCCATTCTCCTGCACAAAAAGGCAGCTGTGAGAGCGTGTCGGCTGCACGGTTGAGCTCGCCTGGAATGTGAATGGCGCTCGGCGATTTTAGCCGTGTATGACTTCAGAGGAGCAGACAGCAAGCGAGCTGAGACATGCGGCGAGAGCGGATAAGCCCCATAAAGTTGATATACGCCACTGTCGCCGTGCTGTCCGTCCTGACCAGCAGGTGTTGTCGCTCCAGCACCGGTAAAAAATGTCAGAGAGCGAGGAACACTGCCAACAGCTCTAGGGGATTGATATGCCAATGCAACTGGGTTCCTTCCTGGGGGGCCGCAACACACGGCCCCCCAGCCCGTGCTGGAAGCATCTGTCGAAGTGATGTTTTATAAACAAATTTCGGGAGGAGCACGATCAGTCTTTGACGAGGCTAATTCATCACACACAATCATTCTATTATCCAATCAGCACAAGACCAAACCCCTATAAATAGTTAAACACATCATACCTCTGTTTTCTCTTGACTTCAGCATTGGCACATCCAATCGCTGTAACCATGTCCAAACAGCAAATTTCCATGAGGATGACACGGCTCCTCCTGCGACTCCAAGCCAACATCCAGCACATCAGCACTCGGCAGAGCTTATCAACAGAGGCCGCGGTCTTAACTCGGGCCCGCCGTCCTTCCCGCAACGCTGCCGCTCTTCCAGACGCCGAGGACGAACTTCCATCCGGCCGCAGCAAAGCCTGCAGCAAACCTGAGCTGCGCCCCAGATTCGGCAACCACTGGGACAGATCAATCGAGTACCAGCCCGCCGCTCTACATGGCGAAGCGCCAACCATCGGCCAATTCGCCATGACAGCGTGAGCATGTCTCCACTAAGGCCCTGTCCATCCTCCTCGCATGGAGCATTTCCTCTAACTTACAGCGGGAATCTGTGTTAGTACCGCCCGCAACGCCACTGCTTTCATGGCACGTCAAATTTAGGAATAACAAGCCTATTCTTCCCTTGTGTTGTTTGCAGATTAACCAGGTGAAACTACTTGTATATACATTAATAATATGTACACCGTTTTAAGATCGCATCAATTCAATGAAATCAGCTAATCTTTATTTCTATAGCGTCTGTAGCGTACTACTTCGGCATAAAAGGCAAACACTACAGTTAACACCTGTATAGCGCAGGACAAGGCAGTCAAGAGCAGTCGATTGCCAATCACGACGCCGTGTATAGACTATATCCCACAACAGATAGATTAATTGTCTTTTAAAGCCTTTGGCTACTCCTCAATGCTCCCTAGTCTATCATTGAAGTTTTCAATAGAAATTAATCAGAAACGTCAGTGGAAATGCACCATCAGTCCCCTTTTACTATTCCAACTCCTAAGTGTTATCTAATCCTCGTTCCTCAATCCCTCCCTACCGCTCACACTGTAGAGGCACACCTTATAATGCACCACTGCTAGTGCAATGGCCACTTCCATTGGAGACGCACACCTTATTGTTATGCATCACTGCTAATGCAGTGACCGCTCCCAAGGAAGACGCACACCTTATCATTATGCACCACTGCAAGCGCAGTGACCGCTCCCATGGGAGACGTATACCTTATTATTATGCACCACTGCTAGTGCAGTGACCGCTCCCACGGGAGACACACACCTTATAATGCACCACTGCAAGCGCAGTGACCGCTCCCACTGGAGATGCACACTTTATTATTATGCACCACTGCTAGTGCAGTGACCACTCCCACGGGAGACACACACCTTATAATGCACCACTGCAAGCGCAGTGACCGCTCCCACTGGAGATGCACACTTTATTGTTATGCACCACTGCTAGTGCAGTGACCACTCCCACGGGAGACACACACCTTATAATGCACCACTGTAAGCGCAGTGACCGCTCCCACTAGAGATGCACACTTTATTGTTATGCACCACTGCTAGAGCAGTGACCACTCCCATGGGAGACGTACACCTTATTATTATGCACCACTGCTAGTGCAGTGACCGCTCCCACGGGGGATGCACACCTTATTATGCACCACTGCAAGTGCAGTGACAGCTCCCACGGGAGACGTACACCTTATTACTATGCACCACTGTTAGCGCAGTGACAGCTCCCACGGGAGACGTACACCTTATTATACACCACTGCTAGCGCAGTGACAGTTCCCACGGGAGACGTACACCTTATTATGCACCACTGCTAGCGCAGTGACCGCTCCTATGGTAGACGTACACCTTATTATTTAAACCACTGCAAGTGCAGTGACCGCTCCTACGGGAAACACACACCTTATTATGCTCCACTGTTAGCACAGGTGACAGCTCCTCATGGAGACGTACACCTTATTATGCACCCCCGCTAGAGCAGTGACCGATCCTATGGGAGACGCACACCTTAGGGACTGCTCTCGCTGAGCATTTACACGCCTTCATTTCTACATTTCAATACCGATGTATCATTCCCACTAACTACAACAACAGCTACATACTTGCTGTAAATTCCCATTGTATAACTGCCGCTGCATTTTGCTTGAACACTCTCACTTCTCACTGCCTCAGCAGTAATCACTCACCCTTCCCACACTCATACACTTCTGTTTCTACTTTCCACTACTATTACATTCTACTCACCATCACAGCAGTAACTATTCCCAACAACGAGTCCACATATACATTACATCACTGCAGATTACTGCCACAGCAGTAACAACTCGAAAGGAGCTCGCATCTACATTGCACCATCGTAGGTTTTTGCCACAGGAGGGGCAGGAGCCCACATCTGTATTGAATCCCTGCTGCATCAAGGACAGCTTTTGCTAGAGGCCACGTATACATGGCACCATCATAGATCACCATCACAGCAGTGACTGCTCTTAATTGAGCCAGTGTATACTTTACATCACTGACAAATGGTAACCACACCCAATAGAGCAAATACATTGCATCACTGACAAGTTAGTGTCAGTTCCAGCAATAGCCCATTTTTACACTGCATCACGGTAGATCATTGCCACAGCAGCAACAGCGACATCTCCAACAGGAGCCCACACATACAACATTTCACTATCGTTCCCTGCCTCAGCAGCGACGGTTGCTGGCTGGCTTGCTGGAGCCCACATAAACATGCATTAGTTCAGACCACCGCCTCGGCAGCGACAGCTCCTCTTGGAACCCACATATACATTCGATTCAATTTAGATCACTACCACAGCAATGACGACTTCCATGTGAGCTCATAAATATTTTAATTATCATAGATCACTGCCACAGCAGTGACTGCTCCCACAGGGGCTCATATACACATTAGATCTTCATAGATCACTGCCACATCAGTGAGTGCTTCCAGGAGCCTACATACACACATAATCATTATAGATCATGATAGATCATAGATCTTACTACTGCATGAGCCCACATATACATTGCTTAGTACATATGCTTCCATATCTACACTTCACTACCATTATACCCTCCGTACTTACTGCAGAAGCAGTAACCACTACTGTCGGAACTCATATATACTTTGCATCACTGCATATCTCTGCCACAGCAGTGTCGGCTCCATTTGAAACATTACAGATCGCTCTCACAGCCGTGATCGATCACATATACATTGCATAATCATAGATCACTGCCTCAACGGTGACTGCCCCCTCTGGACCCTATATATAAATTGCATCACTATAGATACACAGCAACAACCACTCCCAACAGGAGCTCACATACAGTACAGGTTACATCACTGCAGACTGCTCCCACAGGAACCCACATATACATAGTACTATTAGATCACTGCCTCAGGAGTGACCACTCCCGTTGGAGTTTATATTTAGTTTTAATCATTATAGATATAGAAATCATTTCACACCACTGCAGATTACTGCCTCAGCAGCGGCAGCTCCTTCTGGAGTTCACATTTTAATTTCATCACTGCCAAGCATTAACAGCTCCCAAAAGAGTCACATCTACATCACTGCACAGCAGTGTCCGGTCCCACCGGAGCCATTTTTCTCTCCTTCCTAATGCTGTACAGCACCCTTCCAAATTTACAAGTCTAGCAAATTTTGGGGGGTCCGTGAAATCTGTCTAGCTGCTGTCCTTCTGTGAATTGCATGTTTGGGAAGCGTTTTGGAGCCGGGCTAGACACCTATCTCTCTATCCTGATAAGAGGAAAAACACGAATTAGGGTGTCTTTCCGAGCTCAGAGCCCTCTCCCCGAACAGCACGACCAATACGCTTATTCTATTCAATCAAATATCTGTGAGTGTGAACTCGTGAAATGACAATATGTCTGGACGCCTGTCCTACAGGCACTCCGGCCTGTAGGAACGAGGGGTTGTTCCAGGGGCTGAGGGCGTGGCGACACAGCACAGTGACAGTAACCTGGTGTGTGCCCGCGTGCCATGTGCGTCTGGAGACTCGATCGTGAAGCCAGTGCTGAAGTGGTTGCATATGGAGTAATCCTGCATCGGATGCCATATGCCCTAGGAGCCTCTGAAAGATTTCAGTGGGACCACTATTTTGCTGTCGAACTCTCTCAGACAGTTCAGCATTAGCTGAGTATGCTCTCTGGAGAGGCGCACTGTCATGGTGACCGAGTTCAGCTCCAACCCGAGAAAAGAGATCCTCTGCACGGGGGCGAGTTTGCTTTTTTTCTCGGTTGACCTAAAACCCCAATAGGTGGAGGTGATGGAGCACCTTGTCTCTGTGCATAATCTATTGCTCCTGAGAGTGAGATAAAATTAGCCTGTCGCCGAGATAATGGAGTATGCGGATGCCCGCGAGCCAAAGGGGCGCTAGGGCACCCTCCCCAAGCTTGGTGAAGACCCGCGTAGACAAAGAGAGCCCGAAGGGGAGGACTTGTACTGCCAGGCAAACGCAGACCGCAGAGACTGACGGTGGCGTGGAAGAATGGAGACATGAAGTACGAGTCCATCAGGTCTATTGCTGCAAACCAATCCAGAGGACGAACGCAACCGGAGGATGCGCTTCTGCATAAGCATTTTGAACGGCAGCTTGTGCAAACAGCGGTTCAAAATGCACAGATCTAGGATTGGCCGTAGCCCACTGCTCTTTTGGGTACGATGAAGTACAGGCTGTAAACCCGCTCTCCATCTCGGCTGGAGGGATCAGTTAGATTGTATCCTTTGCCAGGAGGACAGCAATCTTCTCTCGCAAGACAGGGTCGGGCACAGGGCTGAGCCTGGTGAGATACACACCCATGAACTTGGGAGGCCTTTTCGCGAATTGAATTGCGTAGCCGAGTCTGATCGTGCGTATGAGCCACCGCAAAGGGCTAGCCCACGCTAACCAGGCAGGCAGGCATGCTGAGGTCCCGTGGAAGTGCTGGAGGCGAGAGATTCACTCGCACCTTGCACCCAGACTACGGAGGGGAGGGCTAGAGGTGTGAGAGAAAGGAGACCGTCCTCCCAGAGCTCATGAGCCACTGGCAAAGTGCACAGATCCTGCAAGCTGGAAGGCATCACGTCCCAGACTGGCAGTATTCAGGCTGTCACATCCAGGAAAGGCAAAAATGCTCTCTCTCGGAGGTTTGGTTTTGTTTTTTATGTGCCGTTGGATGAGGAGCCTGGCCCCCCTCTGGGGAAAGAGCAAGTTCCCTCTTCTCTGGATGGCCCGTCTCAGGAGCGCTTTGTGGTCCATTTATCGGACTTAACGGCGCTCTGGGATGGGGAACGCTGGTTGCCTGCGAAGTGCTCGGTGCTGCTGCTTGGCCGGAGGTGCAGGCAGAGCAGCTCTCGTAGACGGGCACTCTCGGCGACAAGCAGTGGATGTGGATGGTTCGGCGGGGGGAAGCGGTCCTACATCCCCGCCGATAGATGGCCCATCATAGCCGACTGTACCGCTGTGAATTCCTGGGTGAATCCACCGATGGTGTCGCCGAACAGGCCAGCCTGGGATATGGGGGAGTCAAGAAAGTGAAATTATGTGGTGCGGGGCGGGGCTTGTAACAAGCCTGGGTCGGAACCCCCCTCGTGCAGCTGGGCCAGCGCGCGCACATGGACCCTAGTGTTCAGGGTGGAAGCAGCCTGGCCCGTGGCTGTGTGGGCTCTGGCTCGGAAGGAGGCAGAAAACTGACACACCTTGGACGGGAGATGAGGCTGACTTCAGCAGAAGATGGCACCACACGGGCCTGTGATGGTACTCTCAATCTGGGGAATTGACTCGTACTCCCTGGCTGCTCCACCATCAAGGGTGGTGAGGGTGGAGGCGCATGCAGATCAGGCAGAGAAAGGTGCTCTCCAAGACTGTGTTAGCCCACTGTGCACTTCCGGGAAGAAAGGGATGGGAGGTTAGAAGATCTTGCCTTTTAATTCTCCACATACACCCATCTAGTCGGTCCAGCCACGGGCCTGGGGGATAAACCATCTCCAGGCCCACGGCCGAAGCAGCCTGGGAAAGCACGGTTATCATGTCATCAGACAATGACAGCCCGTCCTCCGATGCAGCGGTGGGCATCTGAGCCTCGGTGTCATCAAGTGAGAGCACTTCTCTCACTTGAAGCTTGGATGGAGCGCGTGGAGGAGTGAGAGGTCTGCAAGCCCGAGGGTGGCAGATTTACTCCCACTGTAACCCTCAGATTTGCCCGAGTGGCCACCGCAGAGTGGGGGACAACTGGGGTGGGTGGCCCTTTTGCAAGAGCGAGCCGCGATCTTTCAGATGATTGGCTTTCTGAACGAAATCCCCATAGTGGAAGTTTCCACAAAGCATTAAATTTCCCCTCCCGAAGGGGAACTCACAATTCTCACAATTCTCATAATTCACCAGAGACCATGTCGTATTCTCATCCTTTTATTGCTAGCTATATTGTCATCTGAAACCATATAATATCTAGGTTGTATATTATTTAACAGTATGTGCACCTAATGTGTACTTCTACCTAATGCTAAGAAAGTACTGGGTTATATAAAATACAGTAACTTAATTAAGGTTAGTTTTAGGGGTAAATATAGGCATGTTAGTTAGTTAATTGGTTAGTTAGTTAGTTAGTAACAGCTTTACTGCAAATGCTTTGGCATTTTTGCCAATGCTAGCAAGAGGATGCCTTCTTATGGAACAAAGTTTTCCTACAATTTTTGACAACTGGATGTGAGATGCAATGTGCCTAATTTATTTGAAAAAAAAAGAGGTTCTTCTAGTTCTAAGTAGTTCTAGTACTAGTGCTTCTTCTACTGTAAGTAATGCATTCATTCTAGTACTTTTTATGAGACATGGGAGCCATTTAGATTGATTCATGTTTCTGAGTATGCAAGTAAGTTTTCTTCAAACTGTCAATCTAAGCCTTAGGGATTTTCAATTGGCGATAAAATTTAATTATGTGTATTGTGTAAGTGTCTGTGATTGTTTGGTCATAATTTTGATGTACATTGTAAATAGGGTATTTCTAAGTTTGAACAAACCAACATTTTATACATAATTGATGCTGTAATATGTTTAAAAAAGAATCTATTTTAATTTTTGTTTAATGTTGTTAAAGCATGAAATTAAAGAACTCTTACAGCCCTCTTCAGTGTGCACATCTCACAGATGACACATCCCAGCCTCCAGATCTCACTGCAATGGAAAGTGAAGATTTCAAATGTGCTTCAGTGATTGGAAAAATATACATCCACTAAACAATAAAGATCCAGTTTATTACGTTTTCTCGTCATAAGATTTGCCATGTAAAGTCTCAGGTGCAAAGTATGCGAGAGATTCAGATTCTGCTGTTTGTACATCAGTGAACCTGATGGAAAAAAAAAAAAAGATATAGCTTCATCATCTGCACAAGATGGATGATATTTTTAACTAAAGATAACAGTATTTGTGGATTTCAGTACCATTTATCAAACTCTCCCAGACGAATGGTCCCACATGCAGTGAATAATAAGCTCTGCCATAAGAAATCACACACAAATATTGGGACTGTAGAGGATTGCAATAATTAGATAATATCAGTCAAAACCAACTATTATGTGGCAACATCTGAAAGAAAGCTTCAGAGAAACCGTTGAATATGACAGAAAAGATCTTTATAAGACTTTTATAAGCACATGACCCCCCCCCAAAAAAAAGATATACATATATATATATATATATATATATATATATATATATATATATATATATATATATATATATATATATATATACACAAAACAGTTCTGTCTGGTTCTCGAATCTAATTGGCTAATAGCCGTGCAATATTCTGCAGTATCAGAACTCATACAGCCGCTTCACTCTTATGTATTACTCCACCCGAGAATGGCATTAGGCGAGAATGTAGTTGTTTTGTAGCAGAGCAAAGACAGTGGACATTGTCCATCCACAAGATGGCGATAGAGACCGCATAATAAGCCCTTAGAAGAGAAAAGTCTACATAAAACTACAAACTACAGCTGATTATAAATCAGGTAAGTGACATTCTAAGTCTATCTCTCTCTTTTGTATGTTGTAGTGCTGTATTATAGTAATTGTAGTGTATTGAGTGTGAGATGGGACTCGCATATCAGGAATGTATGTATTTTGTGTTGGCCACTCTTTGTATAACCCTGAGTTACTTCTTGGTTGGCCATCTGTTTGTTTCTAATGCATTTTCTGTTATTGTTACTGCAGACTAGTTCAGGAAAAAGAAAGAAAGAAGAAATGTCCGCATGTGTTTAGTGTTTTTTCTTATCACAAACCCAACAGCAATCTGGTAGTGTTTGCATTACTTTGGCTTTTTGAGGGAATAACTATTATATTGCGTAAGTGTGTGTGTGTGTGTGTGTGTGTGTGTGTGTGTGTGTGTGTGTGTGTGTATTTATATATATATATATATATATATATATATATATTAGTGATGCCACAATTCTCAATATAATATTGAACCGTTCGGTACGGCATCCACGGTTCAATACGCGCTTGTGAATTGCGGTTTTCTCAGTTTTACGTTTAAATAATTTATGTGCGTTTTAATTCGCCGAATTGACTGTGTGTGCCTGTAAGTCCAGGAGCTGAGTTGAGGAAACTCCTCCCAGCGAGTATATATTCAATAACTATGCTCTAAAGTTAGGGGGGCGCTTAACCATCGTTCCACGGCCATGGTGAGTGGAGGTGAAGAGGAAACACTACGAGGAAGAAAGCACCGGTGTCTTTCAAATCTCCGGTGTGGGGACATTTCGGTTTTGCTGTTGAGTATAATGCCGAGGAAGAAAAAACAGTAAGCTAAAAAAATGACTATGTGCACTGCAAGCATTGTTTTACATGTATAGCCAGGGCTTAATTTGTGCCTGAACACGCCGGATCCGGAGCCTCATTTTACCGATCCCCCTCCTCAACCACCCTCCTCCCCGTCCGCTGTTCACTTTCATTTTCTTCCGCGATTCCCCAACCCTCTTCACGTTCGTCCGCAACATCCCCACGCTCTTCACTTTCGTCCGTAGTCCGCGACACCCCTCCGCCATCCAACGCCCTCTCCCGCTCTCCACTTTCGTGCGCGACACCTCTCCATCTGCGGGTAACATGCCTGATCTGTTACCCCGATCTTTTCCGGGACCTCTCAATTCACAAATTAAGCACTGCGTATAGCCTTATCAAACGGAAACACTTCCAACATGACTGCACATCTCCGGTGTCATCAGCCAGCAATATCACTCTCTAAAGGCAGGATAGCAGAGAAGGTAATAAAGTCCTTTAATCCCTCACTGAATCTTCCCAGCAAACATACCCAACTGTTTCCGAGAGACACGTACAAATGTTTATTTGAAACGGTCAATTTATGTTTATTAACTTCACATGCATGTTTATTTTCAAAATGCAAGAGTTTATGTGTTCCCCAGTTTGTACATGGGCTACCAGCAGCTGTGAGATTTCAGTGTTCATTTTTTTATTATACAATACAACAGGAACTAGTGTACGTTTCTTGGCTTTTAAGTAAAATAAAGGAGTATTGCATTAAATCATTTTTATGTTTTTCTCCTATTGCCTATTGCATTAAGCATAAAATAACCAAAAACAACAACAACAAAAAAACACTTGCGTCAAGCCATCAGAACCGAACCGAAAACCGTGTTAAAAAACCGAGGTATGTATTGAACCGTAGGCTAACTGTATTGTTGCATCCCTAATATATATATATATATATATATATATATATATATATATATATATATATATATTTACACACACAGTGCACGGTGACGCAGTGGGTCGCACGTTCGCCTCACAGCATGAAGGTCACTGGTTCGAGCGTCGGCTGGATCAGTTGGCGTTTCTGTGTGGAGTTTGCATGTACTCCCCGTGTTGGCGTGGGTTTCCTCCGGGTGCTCCGGTTTCCCCACAGTCCAAATACATGTGGTACATGTGGTTCTGCTGTGTAAAACATATGCTGGATAAGTTGGCGGTTCATTCCGCTGTGGCGACCCCAGATTAATAAAGGGACTAAGCCGAAAAGAAAATGAATGAATGAATGAATATATATATATATATATATATATATATATATATATATATATATATATATATATATATATATATATTGTAGTAATAATAATATTATTATTATCTTTTTTGGGGGGTGTTGAAGAATGTTGTAGAATTACTTATGACCATTTTACATTAAAAGTAGCATTAAGATGCAAGTTGTTTTGAGTTTGTTTTGTACTTTGGGCTGCAGGTTTTTATGTAGAATCTGTTGATCATGCAGGTATTTTAAAGCCATGCAGATCTGCACAGTCCAGTCCAGAATCTGAAAATACAAAACAGACAGAAAAAGGAAGAGGGCTTTAAAAAAGTCACAAGCCTAAATTAGCATATATTACAACACCTATTTAGTAAAAAAAAAAAAATAATAAAGTAAACTGTGATATACTATAGCGAAAAATATTCATACAGTTGAAACATTCTGAACTGAATAATGAATAATCTGAAAATACTAAAGTAAGTTAATTAATTTAGTTTACAGCAGAAACAACAGGCTGACATTTAGAACTAGTGGACCAATTGGTTTGCTTTTATGCAGAAATCTGAAGTTGGTCTGGAAAAGCAGAAGAAAAAAATTCACAATTTTTTTGTTTTATAAATATACAACAATGTATCAAGATTTCTGTAAAATATTGTGTTTAAGGAGGTTCTTTTAAGTATAATGATTCTTCTCTTTTATTTGATATGTTAATTATTTCATGTCGTGGTTCCTCCTTAAAGACTGCACTGGTTGATTAAATGTTACCTACCTTTAAATATCTTCACTTTTAAAAACATGCTGTACCTCTTTCTCAGAAAATTGGCCTGTTGCGTGTTTGATTTTCACAGCAAGATCTCCACCCTCACAGTGGTCCAATACAAGATACAGACCGTCACCATCTGAAGGAGATTCATTCATTACTGTATGTCACATCATAAAAACAATGCAAATGCCTGTAGCTAACTTTAATTTTTTAATAGAGTACCTCTGATAATCTCTTTGTGATGGACGATGTGTGGATGATCGAGATCCAGCAGGAAGTTCACTTCGTTTTCCTGAACACAGACAGACATGCATCACAGTTTATCTTAAACTTAAGTAAGTTTAGTTTAACTTAAGTAAACTTCATGTTCAGTTTGTAAGTTTATGTCTCACCTGTCTAATGCAGAGCTTTTTAATCAGAAACTGATCATCACTTTTATTTTTCACCAGGATCTTCTGCTTATCTTCACTCTTTACTAATGTGTAGCCAGGGTATTTGTTTGACTGGTTGTTGCCCATGTCTGAGTACTCCTGTCAGGTACAGTTGGAAAGATGTGTGTGTTAATGCATGTGTGTTCTACAGGTTTTTCAACAGGTGTCATTTTCATCTTTCGTGTCATGTTGTTTAAATAGCAAATGTATATCAGGCAAGTTAGGATGCATTTATTGAGGCATTTATATTTGGCGGTATGGTTCATAATGGGGGCTCTCTCTTCATGGTTAATAATAAATCTTCTTAGCCAGAGCTAGGACGTGGACGCACTGGGGCGCTGTTTTTCCACATGTCAATGTTTATGAATAGATTACACCAAAAAGAACACGAGTGATCTTGATAAACTATACATCAGTTTAAAGCTACAACCCTCAAGCAGCCATTGCAGCTAGATGTTTTTTAATGGGAAGCTTATAAAGAACGTATTTGCTAAACTTGTGTAAGTTGTACAGAAAACGCTTATTAGATATGGAGCACATATCATCGTAATAACAACACACACACGCATTCATTGCTCTACATCAGGGTTTATTTTGAAAGGTAAGAGTCCACAGAAAAACATCCTATCAAGCACATTTAGTCCAGCGACACAATAGTGTTGAATTATGGATGGTTATTTATTTATGTCACCATTTCTACCGGAGATCTGGGCCCCATCCAAAATGAGCATTAAAATAGGTTTGTGGACACGTAAGGCTAAGGTGAGAAATACCGCTTTGTCTTTAAAAAAGGGGAGGAGAGCGACAGAAACTCTGAGTTTAGAGAATAAACCCTGCTCCTGACCAGGTTAGGTTCACAGAGTAAGTTACCACTGTAAAAACCCAGAGTTTCTTTCATTTCAGGGTTAAAATATTCTGAGTTTTCATTTAACCTTCTTTCTGAAATGGGGCCCATGGCGAGCACGCGACGCATGTAAACATGCGCCACGTGCCAAACATAACACCAACAGAAGACTGAACGCGAGACACGAGCACACAATGAATGAAAACACTCACCGTGTACTCACACACGCAGCGTGCATGCTTCATCCCAGCGCCGACCGAAACCGAACCCAACTAGACAGAGACGCTGGGACTGAAACACGCTGCAAACAGACAAACGGAAACATCCGGACGAGAGCGCACAATCGTAAACACGCCCAAACCCTACGCGCCCGCATCGAGCGGAAACGCACAGGGTCCAAGCGCGCCCACGACTGGCGCTCATACAGAGACACACACAATGACAAAACACGACAGGAGTAGTGTCAGGACTCCACCACCAAAACAAGAATTAACAAGACCAGATTGGCGGAATCATGACATATACAAGGCTTTACATTAACACCTCCCAGATGCGGGTAGATTTCAGCCAAGGCGGGTTAGACAGACACTCTTACTAGCCACTTTGGCTGGTTGAAGATCATTTTAAAATTATAGTTAAATTATAGTCATCTTAGAATCAAGAAGCAGCATGACCGACAAAAATAGCGTTCGCGCGAGCAAAGGAAAGCAGGTGAATACCAAATGAGAGGATGATCACTCGCGGTGATGATGATGATGATATGCTGTTTATTGTCACATATACTTCCATGCATTCACATACACTGACATATAGTGAAATTGGAATCCCCCCCCCCCCAACCATACACAAACATTTCAGGGGAAGACAAGTCAAGGGGAGATATTATTTAGAAAAAAGAAGTAAGATACATAGGGAAAGATAGGCAAAAAAAAGTCCGTCTCACTCAGCTCTAAAATTAAGGCAGAGTCAGATCAAGGATAAAACCAGCCCTGGCAACCAAGCACATAAACACAGACAAGACAAACATCGCAACAGGTAATGGGAAAAGGTGATCTGGATATAGTCCGGCAAGGGCAGGCAGCCATCCGGCCTGCAGCTGAAAAGCGCTGGTCACAGACCCGCCCACCCCCTTAAGTGGGTGAAAGCACATGAAGACGTGGGATATGGGACTCGGTAGTGAAGTCTATCTGTAATGTGTGTGTGTGTGTGTGTGTGTGTGTGTGTGTGTGTGTGTGTGTGTGTGTGTGTGTAAGCCTGTATAGTCCAACAGGTGTCCTTGACAGGGAACAGGAGTATCAGAGCCTCTCCTTATCCTGATATCCGGGAGAAGTTGTTTTTCTCCAGCCAAGGCCGTCTGGCTGGAAAAACACTGGGAGCCGAAAGAGAATAGAGTATTTCAAATTTAGGACAATATCTGGTCATTTTAACAGATATTTAATGTCCATCACTGGTCTCCAGGTCTGGCCAGATCATGTTGCAAAGCCGCTAATTTCACCCCGATGTTTTCCAATTTGCGCTCTAACACAGCAGTCTGAACATTAGCATTTCTGCCCACTATAGTTTCAATCAAGCCGGCCAGCTTGGTTGGGTTTTGAGATGCGCTGACCGCTTTCATCAATCGTCGATATCCCAGGGCGCCGCATAAGCCCATCAGCAGAAACCCTGTTATCAAAGTTCTGAATAGGTAGATATCCTCAATATCCTCCAGGGACAGAGCAGCCAGGCACACGACGCGCCACTTCTCCCACCCGTCCATCACGTATCCAGCTGCAAACGTCCCGGCAGGGCAAGTGGGCTCTCCCGAGCCCAAACTTCTCGTTGAGAAGATGGTGTCAATCGCGTTCAGAGACCAGTTGATCAGATCCATAATTCCTTATTTGTTTGGATAGCAGGGCACGGAGAGCCTCAGAGATAGAATAGACAAGACAAGAGGAGCCAGCCAGGGAAGATAAGGGACGGAGAGGGAAAAAATGCGACCGCCTTCGTCGTGATCAGAATCAGAATCAGTTTTATTGCCAAGTGTGCTTCACACACACAAGGAATTTGTTTTGGCGACAGAAGCTTCCAGTGTACATAAAGTGACAAGTGACAACACAAAATTAAATATGAGAAAAGAAAAAGGCGATCATTAAACATTAAACAGAGATGCAGTAAGTAAAAAAGATCTGGATGTTGAATTGTATGTACAGATATGTTGTAAATATACAGGTTATAAGGTGCTGTGTACAAATGCGAATGGAGAAAGTATTGCATTGTATATTGTTATAAGGTGCTGTGTACAAGTGTGTATGAGAAAGTATTGCATTGTATATTGTTATAAGGTGATGTGTACAAGTGCGTATGAGAAAGTATTTCACGTTTATTGCACAGTAGGGGAATATTTAACTTTTCATGAGGTAGAGGCCTGAGGAAAGAAACTTTTCCTGTGTCTGGCTGTTTTTGTGCTCGGTGCTCTGTAGCGCCGACCAGACGGTAACAGTTCAAACAGGTAGTGTGCTGGGTGCGAGGCGTCCAGAGTGATTTTGCGAGCCCTTTTACTCACTCTGGAAGAGTACAGTTCTTGAAGTGTAGGAAGGGTAGTGCCAGTGATTCGTTCAGCAGTCCGGACTATTCGCTGTAGTCTACGGAGGTCAGTTTTGGCAGCTGAGCTGAACCAGACGGTGATGTATTGGATGACAGCTGAGTAGAATTGTATGAGCAGCTCCTGTGGCAGGTTGAACTTCCTCAGCTGACGAAGGAAGTACAGTCTCTGCTGGGCTTTCTTCACAATAGAGTCTATGTGAATGTCCCACTTCAGATCCTGACAGATGGTGGTGCCCAGGAACCTGACAGACTCTACTGCAGCCACAGTGCTGATCATGATGGTGAGTGGGGGGAGTGCAGGGGGGGGTTCTCCTAAAGTCCACTATCATCTCCACTGTTTTGAGCGTGTTCAGCTCCAGGTTGTTGTATCTGCACCATATAGCCAGCCGCTCCACCTCCTGTCTCTATGCAGACTCGTCACCATTCCGGATGAGGCCGATAACAGTAGTGTCATCAGCAAACTTCAAGAGCTTAATGGAGGGGTCTTTTGCGGTGCAGTCGTTGGTGTACAGTGAGAAGAGCAGTGGGGAGAGAACACATCCCTGGGGGGCACCAGTGCTGATGGTGCAGCTGACGGATGTGATTTTGCCCATTCTGACTAGCTGTTGTCTATCTGTCAGAAAGCTGGTGATCCATTGACAGACAGAGCTGGGGACAGAGAGCTGGGTCAGTTTGTTCCCGAGCAGTGATGGGACGATGGTGGTAAAGGCAGAACTGAAGTCCACAAACAGTATCCTGTACAGTATCCTGTATGCAGTGTTGGGGAGTAACGGAATACATGTACCGGCGGTACATATTTAGAATACTATTCTTGAGTAACTGTATTCCGTTACAGTTACTATTTTTAAACAGGGTATTTAGAATACAGTTACTTTCCTAATACCATTGGAATACTTCGGGCGATGTGTGTCTGGCCCATAATAATATTACTAAATTGCCGCCGAAACCATAGAAACAGAAGCTACACTCCCGACTGCAATCACTAGCGTTAACTCACTCAGTGAGACTCACGCAAATGACCCTGTTCTCACGCTCTCACGCCACACCCTCAATTTCTCACGCAACACAAAGGACGATCGCAAACACCGAACAACCGGACAACAACCATGACTATCACATAAACTGCTTTTTTTGCCGTTATTGTTCGTGAATTTGCTGCTTGATGGTACGTTTGCGCTTTCAGATGTTTCGTTTACGCTCAAAGCCCTCTTCATAAAGTACAACACTACATCCTGTAGAGCGACTCTTCAGCCAGGGAGGACTCATTTTTACTCCTCATCGCAACAGAATGACAGATAAGCACTTCGAAATGTCTCTATTGCTGCACTACAACCGCCTTTACTTGTCTGTTGATTAGGAAAGCATAGGTAGTTAGGTACTGTAGATAGGTGGCTATTGGCTAATATGTTTGACTTAAAACAAAACTTGTTCATTTTGATGTTTACATTTTTGTAAAGCGAACACATTTTGCATTCTTCTAATATTTGCAATATTGTTCTTAGGTGAGAAGTTTTCATAATAGAAATTAAAATGTTGGATAGAACCTGTTACATTACCTTGGTTTTACATAAACTATTTTGAAGTTTTTCTTTTCTTATACCTGATATTTTTCTGTGCAGACTGTGAAATACAAAGGGTAAGCAAAATGCATATTATATACATATACTGTATATTACAGACAGTAATGCTGTCTATGTTCAAGCACTTTTTACAGTACATAACACAAAGTCTAAATTAAGTCATTTTAGCATGTCAAAGTCAAATTTATGCATATAAAATATATTTTCCCAACAACAAAATTGTGGCGAGTGGCTAGTAATGTTGGAAAACTGAGACAATAACAGATTCTAACACTGGCCATCAGCAACAGTGAGCATCAAGGAAAAGTCTAATAATCCGCATTTTTCTACACATTTCAAACTTTTGTTGAGCACTCATGTTCATATGTATACTTTTCTTTATAGGTCTAGTAAAGGCTTTGCGGATCTGTGTTCAGCATTAAGCAGTGATGTGATACACACTACAACAAATCATATTAAAACAACGCACAAACACATTACACTCAAATATTTGCTGCTTGTTCAAACTTGTTATTTTAAATGAGCTGAAAAAACAGTTGTTAAGGTTTTTTAGGGACAACTTAATTGTTTTGTTCAATCAACTTAAAAATGTTCACCATTAAGTTAAACTATCAATTTGTGTTGAGACAAGATGAAGGGGTTGTGTAGAACCCAGCATTTTTACAGTGTAGACTGAAAACAATGTAAATGTAGAGTTGAAATGTAGTAAATGTACTTATTTATTGAGTCTGGTTTCAGTTTCACTTACGCTGGCATATTCAGATACAAATTACTACAGCTTGCTGCAAACTGTACACATGTACATTAGTATCTTATTAACATGGACTCACCTTATAGTCTTGATCGAGGGTCTTGATATTTTACGTCTTAATGAATGATGTGATGAAACTTGACGTCCTGTATACCATATAATCCATAGACTGAAACAGAGAAACTGATGTCAAATGTCTATATACAAACATTTTAAGTACTTTTACTCACCAGTTGCTTCTTCTTATTGCTCCTCGTGGCAAAAGAAAATGGCGCCTGGAAAAATCCTACAGGGATATTGCTGCATAAATTCCCAGATGTAGCAGTCAACACTGTATTAGCTTACATGTAACTCTGTATGACAAGGAGGCAAATTAGCTTCTAACACTGAGAGGGTTATTTTATCTTTCTCTAACTCTAGAATCTCAACACTTTACTCTGAATTACCTCAACACTCGAAATTTTACACTAATGAATTAGCTGTGTGTGTCTGTCACAGTTTATGGGTCTGTGTGTTCTTTCTGTAAGATGTGTGTCATGCCGTGTGTGTGAGGGTGAGTGTGTCTGCTTTTTGCTCTGGCAGCATTGGCACAGATCAGATGACTTATTTAGTGCACCTGCTGATGCCTGTTTTGCTGGGGATATATTTAGTCCGTGGTTTACTGCTGGTTATCAGTACAATGTTGTTTCTCGTTTCTGTCTGTGTGTATGTTCAGCTTTTCTCCCAAATCTGGACATTCACAAAAATGTTTCTGAACATTCTGCTATTTTTACTTCCATGACAGAGTCTTTTGCTCTTCAGTGGAGTTCAGGAGTTTGTCACACATTTATAAACAGAATTAAAGGGAACACATTAGAGTTATTATTTTTACTTTGGATAAAAATGACCACTAAATGAATAAATGTATAGGTAATTACTGTTTATGTAGTGTTTATTCATTCATTTTATTTTCAGCTTAGTCCCTTTATTAATCTGGGGTCACCACAGCGGAATGAACCGCCAACTTATCCAGCATATGTTTTACAAAGCGGATGTCCTTCCAGCCACAATCCATCACTGGGAAACACCATTAAACTTGCATTCACATACATACACTATGGCTAATTTAGCTTATTCAAATCCCCTATAGCACATGTGTTTGGACTGTGGGGGCACCCGGAGGAAACCCACGCCAACACGGGGAGAACATGCAAACTCCACACAGAAACACCAACTGACCCAGCTGAGACTCAAACCCGCTACCCACTGCGCCACCGTGACGCCCCATAGTGTTTATATAGTGTTAATTGCTAAACTAATTTGCCTTTATGTTAAGTTAAAATATGTTTAATGTAATCAGGCTATTCATTAATACCTATAGTGTGTATAGAATAGAGTGTACTGGAATTGTCACCTTCACATGCACAGCAATAACAGTAATTTTGACCCGTTGAGGCATTTGTTTGTGTCCCAATAAGAAAATTACTGAATCTGAAAGTGCAGAATGTTTTCTGTGAGGTCGGTGGAAGGAGTATACAGAATATACAGTCACTGTACTTTATACAGTATGAACAGTGTTATGCCTGTGGGAAATCCCCATAAAACATGAAAACCTCTCTCTCTCTCTCTCTCTCTCAATTCAATTCAATAATTGCTTTATTGGCATGACAAATGTTAAAAATGTATTGCCAAAGCATTTATAAAGTTTACATAAAAAAGAACATATATATTAAAAAACTGCACACAATAGATCAAAGTAGCAGTAGTAAAAAAAATAAATAAATAAGTAAATATATTATATATATATATATATATATATATATATATATATATATATATATATATATATATATTATAATTAAATAAAATATAAGTAATATATCATATTATTCAATATATCATATTTATGGTGGCTTGAGAAAATCATAACTTTCCACCAGACTGTCATACAGACTAACCCCCGGTTTCACAAACAAGGTTTAAGGCTAGTCTTGGATTAAACCTAAATAAAATATAAGTAATATATCATATTATTCAATATATCATATTTATGGTGGCTTGAGAAAATCATAACTTTCCGCCAGACTGTCATACAGACTAACCCCCGGTTTCACAAACAAGGTTTAAGGCTAGTCAAGATTAAATTGCATGTTTGAGCTGTCTCAACTAAAAATAACTTGCAGTGAGATGTCTTAAAATATGTCAGTGTCATTTTTTGTCTACAGGTGCACACCAGTAATGTATTTTTCTAAGGCTGTTTTTATAAATGTGGCTTAAATAGCCTAATTTAACTAAGGTCTAGTCCTGGCTTAAGCTAAGCCCTGTTTGTGAAACTGGGCCTTAATGTTGGGCTCATTTAACTCAGACTACCAATCTGCCAAACACTGATGACCTTTTAACTTACTAGCTACACCCTAGCAACCACTTACGGCACCCTAGCAACTGTCCCATAGACTTCCATTGTAAAAAAAAAAATAAAAATCTGCCATTGACTTTACATTGGACATATTAACAACATACCAATTCATACTAACAATATACTACTCCATACCAGAAACATACTAATCATACTAGCAACATGCAAATTTATACTAACAATATAGTAATCCATACTGAAAACATATTAACAAACACACTAATCATACTAGCAAACATGCTAATTTATACTAAATTCATGCTAACAGCATGCTAGTTTATACT
This sequence comes from Danio kyathit, assembly GCA_903798195.1. Lineage (NCBI taxonomy): Eukaryota > Metazoa > Chordata > Actinopteri > Cypriniformes > Danionidae > Danio > Danio kyathit. Next base: position 1,972,681 of record LR812525.1, on the reverse strand, counting down.
AGAAACATGCTAATGACAGGCTAATTCATACTCAATGCTAACGACATGCTATATCATGCAAGAAACCACTCAGAACACCTTAGCAACCACCTAGAACACCTTAGCGATGGTTTAGCGATGCCTTAGCAATGAATTAGAACACCCTACCAACCACCTATCAACGCCCTAGTAGCCACTCAAAACACCCTAGTAACGCCTTAGCAACCGCCTAGCAACCACTCAGAACACCTTAGAAACTGCCTAGCAATGCCTTAGCAACCACTCAGAACACTATAGCAGCTGCCTAGCAACACCTTATCAACCACTCAGAAGACCCTAGCCACAGCCTAGCAAACACTCAAAACACCCTAGCAACCACCTAGCAACACCTTAGCACCTCTCTCTCTCCTCCTGTGTGTGCATATTTGGGTGTACTAAATGTCCCAACATGTATAACAATACCAGTACATGTTGACCTTTTCTTTTTTTGGTCCCATGAGGAAAACAGATGATAGATCACTCACAATAAAGTAACTTGACAAAATAGAAACGCAGATTTGTACAGTTTGTAAGTAAATCTACGGGAAGTCCCCATAAAAATAGCTGTGTGTGTTTCTGTTGCACTTGAAATGTATGTGTTGCCCTTTTTGTGACTTCTGTGACACAGAAGAGATCTCCTTACACAATCTCTCCTTGTCATAATGCCTGTGTCTCTTCTAAAATGCTGAATTATTGTATTATTTGAATTGTTTCTTTATTTACCTCCTGTTGAGTGCCCCTGTAAGTTTGTGTGTGTGTGTGTGTGTCTGCAAGTGTGCTTGTGTATGTTCTATTGCACTGGTAAACCTGATATGTCCATTAAGCCCAGAACCAAATTTGTCAGTCTCTGCCAGGATTGTCTAAACTTCCCATGCTTGTACTGTAAAATCATACAGTACATCTACTGTCTTCTGTGGCAGCTGTATTTATTCTGATTTCCTCTCTTCCCTTTACTCACTCATCTGTATGACAGTCAATATGTTTTATGTTTCAGATCTTATAAACCCTTTCTCTTACTGTACATCTGGCTTGTAGCGAGGTTTAACTTTGGACTCTGTATGAAAGTGAAATGGTTCAAAGCTCTTATAAAGCTCTTTAATATCTTCCAGAATGAACCTTTGAATCTTTGCACATTTCTATTTCCTTTATGATTCTGTTTATGATTCTGTAGTTCAATTAGTTTGGGGAGAGCGTAGGCTTAGAAAAGGTGTTTGCAACTGCGGATCAGGGAAATAATGTTCTGTTATGAATTATTAAATATGAAGAACACTAAAATTATTTTAGAACAAGTTTCCTAAATAGACTGAATAAAAGTTATAGCAGAACCAGTAAAGACTGTACAGAATTGTTTAATCTTATCTATCAAACAATTCTCATAATTCATACACTGAGTGCAAAGGTTGAGTTCATAAAATACTAAAACATTTCCGTGGTTGAAATCACTAAGGCATGAACATGGTTTCATATGTGTAGAAGCCTCTTCAAATGCTATTATTATTTAACAGATTTAAGGAGATTTATTAATGGTAAACAAAATCAATACACCCGTATACTCATAGTAAGAAAAATCTCAAAAAATATCTCTGCTCTTCTGGATTATTCCCCGTCCTGTTTTCTCTGAGGAGGTAAGAAAAACATCAGCATTTTTTTCTCCTTATGTTATGAGCAGTTAGATACTATTTACTCTTAAAACGTTTGCCACTGATTGCATAAAATAGCTTGGATTTGAAGAGACTTTTAGTAAATTTTGACTTTGCTCTAACACTCTGACAGACTCAAATATGCATTATATATTAAACTAATCATGCATTTTAAATCTTACAATATGTACTCGTTGTTGGTTTTAAAATTCTACAAGACATTTTTATTTGCTTTGACACATTTCATAACTTGCTGTATTAAAGTAGTGATCTGATAGTACATCAAATTTAACATTTAAATTTATGCTTTTCAAAAAAGTTGTCTGTAGGTAACTCATGTGTTTAATTTAACATTTAGAAAGAGGCAAAAAAAATTGTGTTACCGATTAAGCTGTGAATAAATCCTTAAATAAACCATAAATACTATTACTATTTTCCAGTTTTTCAATTAGACTAAAAAAAATAAATAAATAAAAAAATCATGCTGGACACTAACTTGTGAATGGGCAATGTTTTAGTTTAAGCGCAGACAAAACTTATCTCCTGCAAAACAATAAAATTAATGAAAATTATTTATAATTGATTATTTAAAACACTGAAGGTCGGTGGGGGACTTTTATTATTTATTTATAAGTTTAAATTAATAAATAAGTTGTCTTTCAGCATGCAAAACATAATCAAAGGCACTTGAAAAATAAGTGAAAAAAAGCCTTTATTAACAAGGCTATTATATTAAAAACTCATGTGCACCTATACGTGTTTCAGCAAACTTCCCAAAAATGCATCTTTAATAATGTTTGAAGGAAAATAAAATAAAAAGTAGGATATTTAAAAGTAAGAGTTATTTTGCATTTTACATGGTTTTGCTGTGAGCAGGCTGGAGAGAGACACTGACGATCTGTTGTGAGGAGGACACATTATTCCAGTGATCATCATGAGCTTAACGTGAGTTGATGGACTTTCTGCAGGAATTTGTAATATTTGCTTTCTGAAAGTGTAAGGTGATTCTGATTAAATGCAGTTTCTCTTGGCGCACAGGCAACAGTAAAACACAGCAGCTACAACATGCAGCCACAAAACAACTGCAAAAATACCTTTAATCTCTTATAAAAGGTCTCAGCAGAGGATGACAAAACTAATCCATAAAAAAGCATTACCCGATTCAAGCATTAATGTTTTATGTCTAGTCACCATTGTGGAGATCAGTGTTTACTTTAGTTGGACTCTTGACCCTTGCCTTTATAAGATGCTTTTTTTTTCTGTGGCTGTTGTAATTGCGCTTTTAAAAAACTTATTAGTAACAAATCAATCAGAAACAAAGTGATCATGTGATGTTGACAGTGTTTTGACTATGGCGTCCTCATCCAGGTTTTAAATCTCAGGTTTATTTCACATTATTCATCATTGCAGCTCTGTGATTTTACAGCTCATCCGATTCAACAGTGTATGTAAATAATGTGTAAATAGAGTAAAATAATCTGGAAAGTCATTTGTCAGCAAAAAATGGTTTGATCTAAAGTATGACAGCAGGATGGTGACCATTAATGAAAAGCGTTATGCAGCATTGCATTCTGGGTGAACTAGTCAAACTCAAGCATGAACCCAATATGCAGTATAATATGAATAAATTATGCTGCAGATTCAAGTGTTTTATATATTTTTATTCTTACAGTTTCTTTTAGTTTTGCTCTATTTTTTGTTGTGACTGTTGTTAAGTAGCTTGTTTTATGATGCTCAGAGTTTTATGGAGAATTTTTGTCATAATTGTTCAGATTCATGAGCTGATTCTTGGGATGGGAACTTCAATGCTGTGTGTTCATTGACGCATTGGAGATAAAAGAGCAGTTTCAATAAAAGAGCAACACAGTCGTGCAAAATGTCTTTTTCAAGATGTCGTACCAACCATGCGTTTCTGGATGTGGTGGTTTCCTGTCCTCAGATGATGGGCATGAGCACTGCATCACATGTCTGGGGGTCCAACACGTTGATTCAGTGCTTGCGGACAACACATGCCCTCACATCAAGGGCATGTCTGTTACACAGCTAAGATCACGGCTAGCCCTTGAAAAAGGGCAAACCACCCCTGTTGCCCCCCACAAGTCCGTTGGCACTCGGGCAGATCTGAGGGTTACAGTGGGGGCAAACCCACTGCGGACCACCCCACTCCTCATCGGCGCATTCCATTCAAGCTTCGAGCGAGAGAAGTGGGCCACTCTTTCGAAGGATCGTCCTCTCAATGACACCGAGGACCAGATGTCCATCGCTGCATCAGAGGGTGGGCTGTCACGATCCAGAGACTGTCCAGACCTTCTTCTGGCTTTCTTCTCCCTGCATGCCATGGCCACATCCCAGATCACCTCTTTTTCGGGTTGGAGCTGGATTTAATCGCTATGAAGGCTGGTGCTGGCTTGTCTAAAGGAGTTTGACAGGAAAAAACTTTTTCAGAGGCTCCAGAGGCATGTGGCATCCATAGCTGCTTGAGTTGCTTCAGATGAGACAACTTTAGTCTTGGCTTCACGATCGGGTCCCCAGATGGGCATGGTATGTGGGCATGCACTGGGTGACAATTACTCCAATGTGTCCTTGGACGAACCTTGCTTTTCTATGGGCCGGGGTGCCCCTAGAACAGGTGTTTAGCCATGTCGTCATCATGAAGGATGCTTCCAGTTGTAAGAAATCAATCTACGTTAAAAGATCAATTTAGGAATTATTAGCTCAGATCAATGACTCGGATCCTGAAGATTCGAATCATTGATTCGACTCAATTGAGTAGGATTGAATCAGATCAAAGATTCAAACTGTGTATGTCCCGCAAATGGAGACAATCACGTTTATTAATTCTCGTCTATATTATTTCCGTGGCCTCCGGTAATAACATAACACAGAATAGGGTTAAATTTTAGCAAGGTAACACGATCTGCAGCGTGAGGCAAAGACTTACAAAGCACATAAACGAGCACACAGTTCTTTCAAATGAGAACAAAGGTTTATTGAGCTACACTATTCGATACACGAGGCTAACTACGTAATAATCAAAACACCAAACAAACAAACAAACAAACAAACAAACAAACAAATGCACACACACGTTCACACACACACACGGACAGTTCGGAGGATGCAAAATGAATTGAACCAACAGTCCAGCCTTTCTAGTATTTAGTACTAGATCTTAGAATCACCTGAGAAACCACAAAAGCAGAGAATTGACTTATCTTTAACTGCTTAAAAGCATATGCACCCGATCAGATAGAAACAACAGTTATTCATGTTACTTGCGAATTTGTTGCAGTCTTCCTTGGATATTCCCTCGCCGGAGGCTTGAGGAAACACGTGGCACTGCTGATAGGTTGGCTTCTCTGTGACGTCGCTGGGGTTCACTCAGTGGAGTGAGCTGTTGTCCTGGGTAACGGACTCCGTTGAGAGAGTCAGTTCGCAGAAGTCTCAGCGGAGTGAAACTTAGGGTTTGGATGAAGAGTTGACCCGACCATGTGATAGGCGGCCGGGGGCGGAGAAGCATCAGCGGGTTGATACCAGCTTGATGCTGAAGGCTGCGCGCATGGTTGACGCTGCAAGGAGGTTTTATACGGCTGCTCTGAGCCATCCCTCATGACACTGTCGTCCAATGAACGGCAAGATGAAGGGCGGGGCCACGCCCCGTACCAGCGTAGGCAGGTTAATAATCAACCCACTGCAAGAGACTTAACGTGATAAAATCTCTGGTAAGATTGTAACTATCTGACATCAAATGTTACAATATGGTTCGGATTACAAAATTCTCATTTACAGCAAAGTATTGCAAATAGAAAATAATTTTGTTTAAATCCAAACACGGAGTATTTCAAACACATACAGATCATTTTAGCCTGTTTAGGGGTAAAAACCACACATTATGAACCTGGTTGGTTGAAATAAACACAGCACATCAATACCTATAAATGTCACTCAAAATATCAAATTTTGCCTTGGTTATAAGATTTATAAGAGAATTGTCTTTAAGTCTCCTTCATTTCTTTAGGATCATTTTTTGTCTCTGAGTTCTCTGTCCATCTGTCGGGATGTGGAATGTCCCTAAGGGCGAACAAATGGCCACGAGATCGGCCATGCCAGAGTCTCGTGATGGAGCATCTTGAAAGACGTTTTGTCTAGTTGGTTAACGATTAACCAAAATTATGGCCGCATCTGTCCAACTCAGGCTTGCTCCCCTGTTATCCTACTGTTAGAAGCCCTGGAGCGAATGAAGCACTTTGGGGGCTCCCATTTCAAGCCTGATTCGAACTGGTTTTGACCGGCGAGTCTCTACACAGTGGTACAGACCCGCAGCTGCATTGGCATATCAATTGCCAGGAGCTGTTGGCAGTGTTTTTCACTCTTCATTGGTTTCTACTGATGTTAGAGGGAAAACATGTGCTGGTCAGGATGGACAGCATGGCAGCAGTGGCATATATCAACCACAAAAGGGGTATATGCTCTCACCGCATGTCTCAGCTTGCTCACCATTTGCTCCTCTGGAGTCATATACAGTTGAAATCACTGCGTGCTTTTCACATCTATGGCGAGCTCAACCATGCAGCCGATGGGCTCTCGCGGCAGCTTACATGCCTGGGAGAATAAAAGCTCCACCTCGGTTTGTGTCAGCTGATATGGGCATGCTTCAGAGAAGCCCAAGTTGACCTGTTTGCTTCCCCTTAGACCACCCATTGCCAGCTGTTTTACTGCCTGTTTGAGGGCCCCCTCGGCACGCATGCGCTGGCCCACAGCTGGCCCCGGGGCATGCGCAAATATGAGTTTCACCCAGTGAGCCTACTTGCACAGACCGTGTCCAAGGTCAGGGAGGACATGACGTTAGTTGCGTAGACTTGTTAGTTGCACCTCTTTGGCCCAACCAGACCTGGATTTCAGAACTCTTTCCACCCGTGACGGCCCCTCACTGGCCGATCCCTTTGAAGAGGAACCTCATTTCTCAGGGACAGGGCACCATGAGGCACCCACACCCAGAGTCTACACGTGTGGTCTTTAGACAGGGGGGGGGCGGAGGACTTAGGTTACCTACTGGCTTCAGTGGTTAACACCATCACTCAGGCTTGAGCACCCTCTACAAGGCATGCCTACACCCTGAAGTGGAGCCTGATTGATGAATGGTGCACGTCTCACAGAGAAGACCCCCGGACTTGGCAGATCAGAGTTGAGATTTCCTTTCTTTATGATAAGCTGGAGCGAAAGTGGTCCACCTCCACACTAAAAGTTTACGTTGCTGCCATCTCCACTCTTTATGATGCGATAGATGGCGGCACGCTAGGGCAGGCACAACCTCATCATCCAGTTCCTCATAGGCATGAGGCAATTAAATCCACCCCTTCTCTCATGCCCTCTTCTGATCTCTCTGTTGTACTAGTGGGTCTGCGGAGGGATCTGTTTGAACCCCTTGACTCTGTATTCTTGAGATTTTTGTCCTTGAAAACAGCTCTGCTGGTTGCGTTGGCTTCGATCAAGAGGGTCAGGGACCTGGAGACATTTTCGGTCACCAAACCATGCCTGGAATTCAGGACAGCTATGTGCCCAAGGTTCCTACCACCCCCTTTAGAGACCAGGTGATGAACCCGCAGGCACTGCCTGTGGAGGAGGCAGACCCAGCCCTCTCATTGCAGCCCATACATGCTTTAGGCCTCTATGTGGATCGCACTCGGAGTGTAAGATCTTCTGAGCAGCTCTTGTTATGGTGGTCGGGAGAAGGGAAGTGCCATATCACTCTCTATCTCTACAAGAGTGTCGCCTCCTCTTGGGTGTTAGCATGTAGCGCCTCTCTAGCAGACATCTGTCGAGCCGTGGGCTGTGCGACACCTAATACATTCGTGAGATTTTATAATCTCTCGGTGGAAAAATGAGGAAACCTGGCTCGGTGTTGAAACACGCTTGCTGCACCTTTCTCCCTAACACGGAGATGCGAGCACTTTCCTTTGCTCTGCTAGGTGAGTTCCCCATTTGGTAATTTTTCTAGAAAAAGCCACTTGAAATTCTGCTAGTGAGAGAGTATGAGTTTGAGTGCTGGTGGATGATTTATGGGTGAGAGTGAATTCTCCGCAATCGACCTTTCGTTCTGCCATAGGGGGTGTAATTGGTGAAAGGAGTGTGGTGTGGTGAGGATGAGGTTTTTGATTGCATTTGAGACTGGGGGTGGTTCCAGAGCTGGAGCATTATATCCAGCGGGAGGTGTGGGGTGTGGCAGTGGACAGGGTGAGAGGGGGGTGTGCTGTAGAAATTTGTGTAGGGACAGTGGAATGTTGTGCTGGATCAGTGCTGGAAATGAGTGCTTGGTAAAGAGAGGAAACGGGAATAAAAGAGGGGATGCTAGAGGGGGAAAAGGAGGTGGGGAGGGGATAAACATTAGAGTTGGAGATGGTTGTAGGCTAAATAAATTGTGTTGATGTATGAGGGGGTTAATGAGATGGGGGAACTGAATGGGGTTCTGGGCGATAGAAGGGGTGTGGAGGGGGGCTGGGAGTTGAGCAGGTGGTAGGTAGGTGACGGCTTGAGGTAATTGGAGATGGTGAATTTTGACGACGTTGAGCTGTGGCAATGCAGATGGGCCTGCAGCCTCTCGCTGGAGCTTCGGCTACTTGTCCTTTCCCTGGCAGGGCTGTGTGGCGTTGTGCCACTGCTGGCATGTCGGGAAGAGCAGAGCTCTCGCTGGTGGTGGTGTTGTAGTCTGTATTGTTCCACATTCTGGTGATTTGTAGAAATTGCTTGAATGGCTCGGTAGCTTCCTAATATATGGTCTTCCAAAATTAAGATAAGGTAGTAGGGTGAAATCTGTCTATTTATTGTAAGCTTGAATCAGTCTGATTGGACCATTGCTGATTACGGATGAGAGGCCAGCCGTGATCAATCATATCACGTGCTCCTCTCGAAATTAGTTTGTAAAACTTCCCTTATTGTTGTATTGCTGCATGTGGCCATGAGAAACTGTGAATTTAATACGTGTAATTTAGATATAAATGATTAGAATGTTATTTAGTAGAAATTTCTACCCTATCCACACTTCAGAATATTGCAGAATGATGAATCTGGGTATCCGGATCATTTTTTTCATTACTCTTTTAGGAGTGTTACTTTTTGTTGTGTACTACTTGAAGGTAAGACGTCATTTTGGATGCTGCCTTGATGTCTGTTGGTAATTATTTTTCATGTTAAAATGCAACATAAAACAGCTGTATTTATGTGGGGGATAAATGTAGTAGTTCTTGCTTTACAAATGTTCTGAAAAAATGTTTAACTCCTTATTTTACAGACAGCCCCGCCCTTTACCACGCAGACTAACATTGATTCAGCAAGGCCCTCCAAAACTATTCCGTCTATACACAGAGAGGAAAGTACTTGATGATAATGGGAAAGTCAGAAAATGGACTTTTGGAGAAAAAAATGTCAGTAAGCAAAACAAAATCATTCTGCTGGTGGGAGAGACTGGCGTTGGTAAGACCACCATCATCAACACCATGGTCAACTACTTGCTGGGCGTGACGTTTGAGGAAGAAACATGGTATGAAATCACAGAAGAAGAAGCCAGAGATCAGTCAGAATCCCAAACCTCTGAAATCACCATGTATGAGGTCTTTCCTGTAAAGAGCTCCATTTCTCTCACCATCATTGATACTCCAGGTTACGGAGACACTAGAGGACTGGAGAAAGATCTGGAAGTTGCAGAGAATTTATCTGCTTTATTTCAGAGCAATGATGGAGTTCGAGAAGTCGATGCTGTGTGTTTTGTGATTCAAGCAGCTAAGAATCGTCTCTCAGACAGACAACACTACATCATCAGCTCAGTTCTGTCTCTGTTTGGAAAAGACATTGTGAACAACATTGTGTTTTTAATCACACACTCTGATGGTCTTCCTCCTAAAAATGTCCTCGGTGCCATTAATAAAGCTAAAATCCCCTGCAGACGAGACAAAAGTGGCAATCCTGTGTATTTCTTGTTCAACAATCGACAGGGTGAAGCTCGTCACAATGAGAAACGATACCTTCGTGCTCAAAGAGATGCTTGGGAAAACAGCATGGAAGAGATGAAAGAATTCCTTGATTCTTTAAAAGAAAAGAACAGAATAAGTTTAGAGTTGACTTCAGATGTCCTGATCGAACGCATTCGTTTTGAAGCTTCCATCAGCAACTTACAACTGAGAGTCGAAGAAAAAGAGTCTAAGAGGTCTGAAAAAATTCAAATTCAGGAGACGATGAAACAAAACAAGGCAAAGATTGAAATGCGCACAAATTTCAGCATTAGAGTCAAAAGGACAGTCAAAGTGAAGGTGCCCATTGAGAGCAAGTCATGGAAGAACAGAAAGGCGACAACCTGCACCGTCTGTGAGGAAAACTGCCATGAGTTTGACTGCTGGTGGGTTTCTAATCCCAGCCAATGTGAAGTCATGAAAAATGGTTTCTGTACAGTGTGCACAAGGAAATGCCACTACAGCAAACACGTCAAAGAAAACAAGAAATACGTCATCAGAAACTCAAGCATGATAATAGACTTTGACAGCTTTAAAGAGGAAAAGGAAAAAGCCCAAGAAAATTTTGATAAGTTTTCAGTTATAATGGATGATCTTGACCAAGATCTGCAGGACATTGAGGACCAAAAGTCAAATCTTCTGTCTCATGCATACCAGACCATCAAGCATCTGTCTCAGATCGCTCTAAAACCAGACTCTGCCTTCACTCTCCAGCATCTGGACTTCTTCATCCCCAGAGTGAAGGAGGCTGGGAAAGAAGACTGGGTTCGAGAGCTGGAGGAGATGAGGAGAATTGCAGTAGCTGAAGAAGCCAATAAAGACGCTCTGAGTTACCTGAAAGCTGGACTTGAAAAAATGTTCTTTAGTGGGGAATAAACCAGATCAGAGAAGAAAACCGTTCATTTTATTGTAGCATCATGTTACTGTCAATTTATTTAAAATAAGATAAGTTTGGTAAAATGTCTATGGCTGTTTCTCAATATGCATTCTTCAGTGATCTTGCGTTGTTGTGTTCTCGTGTAACGTCATCATCAACTGCCAAAGTTCAGTTCCAAAACTCAAAATCGCAAGAACAGAGGATGCATGAAAGTTCCCGGATGTGTTATTTATATTGAGGATGCACCGATGCAGACTTGAGCGCAAAACACGCTCTAAAAGTCCCAGAAGTCATTGCGACTGAATAAAGGAGGTGGAAAGCGCAGAATTTAATATAGATGTGTTATTAAAGTTCAGAGATGTAACTTATTTATCTCAGGAGTTTCCCTAAATGAGATGATGTAAGTAAACATTCACAATGAAAATCTTAATAGAGACAAACACATTAAGGGTGTTTATTTGTTGAAAATAGTATTAAAATCTCTGTTATTTTTATTGTGTAACACATATTTGTATGTTTTTTGTGCATGTTATATATATATATTCAAATGGGGGAAAAAAAACAATAAATCTCTGTATGAATGCTGTAATGTTTAAATTAAAAATACATGAAGGTCACGTGACCATCAGGAAGAACGCAGCATCTCATTTCTCAGAGCACGCGTTCTGTGTTCTCACGGTCTCCTGAGTTCATTCTTCCGAGGTGACCTGGCAAGACCAGTCTTCACAAGAATTGAGAAACAGCCTATCTCTAATCTCTGATGTACTGCAACAATTAAAGATTATTTGAGTAACATTTTGGGTTTTGAATGCTTTATTTAAAAAATTAAGTTCATTTTATACCAGTCCAGCTGATATGGGAGTTTTGATATGTTGCTTCTCACAAATCCACCATTGCCAGTTGTTTAAAAAACAGCACTGGCCCACTGTTTGCCAGAGTGTGATGTGCCTACGTGCTGTACAACATCAGGTAACCAGCATGATAAAACAAATTAACAGACACTAAAACAACAAAATATTCCTTTAATCCCATGCTCTTTAATTACAATAACACTAATCTGACATCACTTTAATATCAAATATTTTAATTAGCTAAAGTTACTGTATAACTGCACCTCTTACATATGACATTGTAGTACTATGGTAGTTCAGGTAGTTAAGTTCAACCTCCAGTATCTGGTTTTCTTCATCCCCAGAGTGAAGGATCAAGATCTGGAGGAAATGAGAAGCAGAGTAGCTGATAAAGCCAATAAAGACGCTCTGAGTTTGGGAGTTTTCCGTAAGTTTTTTCAAAAATACATTGTAGTATCATGGTAGTTCATCAGTGAGTTATATTGGTTTGGAAATACTTCTGGATGCATAACCAGTGGTGGAAAGAGTACTAAAAAAATCATACTCAAGTAAAAGTACCATTACTTGCCTAAAAATGTAGTGCAAGTAGAGTAAAAGTATCTGTTGTAAATATTACTCAAAGTATGAGTAAAAAGTAAACCTTTTAAAAGTACTCAAGAGTAGTGAGTATTATGCTGTCAGAAGCTGATGTGTTTACATGTAATTTGTGCATGTGTGTGTAAACGTAACATTCTGTAGTGCATTTAGTTATTGCCCAGAAGGCACACAACATCATGAGACATTAATATTAGGTTAGATTTAGGTTGTAATGTCAGGTGACCAAAATAAATTGTCATGCCAGCAGCTAAGGTCAATATTATTTTGATTTCCAATAATGACGTCAAATGACGTTGATATTTGGTTGATTTTAGGTTGTTAGAAAGTGACAAAATCCAGCGTCGAGCCAACATCTTAAACCAACGTCATATATGACGTCACATACTGACATTTATTCATCAGGTACGGCAACCAAAATCCAACATCTGATAGATGTCATAGGGGTAACGTCCATACAACGTCAAGCTGTAACATCATTAGACGTTGATATTTGGTTGGTTTTAGGTTAGACGTTGGACATTGACATTGGCCTGACGTTGAGTTCTGACGTCAACCCAATTTTCATTTCCAAACAAAATGCAGCGTCCCCATGATGTTAGAGTTCAACGTCAATCAGACGTCGTGTTGACGTCCTGTGCCTGCTGGGTGTTTAAAGCCATTTCGGTCATCATACAGTAAACATCCATCATCTTCTCAACAGTGACCTGCATCTAAACAGCCTCTGGGTCAATGCGCATAAAGATAAACATTTTCATGGACACTTTAAATGCTTCCAATCAGTTTGCTGCAATTATAAAGTGCACACGTCTTGAGGTAGTTCAATATGATGCGATTTGCCTTCTACGGTATGTGTGATTTGATTGGACAGGAATCTCAGGACAGATTTTTCTAATCCCCATGGACAAGAATAATAAAGTAGTGACTGCAGGTTGAAGGAAAGTAGTGGAGTAAAAGTACAGATACTGCACTAAAAATGTACTCGAGGAAAAGGAAAAGTACACATTATAAAACTACTCAGTAAATTACAATTCCTGAGAAAAACTACTCAATTACAGTCATTTGAGTATTTGTAATTAGTTACTTTACACCACTGCACATAACCAATTATTTTTTAGAGGGTAGCACTGTCCTGTCACAGCAAGAAGGTTGCTAGTTCGAGTCCAGGCTGGTCTTTCTGTGTGGAGTTTGCATATTTTTTCCAGTGTTTGCATGGGGTTCCTCCAGGTACTCTGGTTTCCCTTAAAGTCCAAACACATGTGTTATAGGCGAACTGAATAAACTATATTAGAAAGTGTGTGGGTGTTTCCCAGTCCTGGTTACACTCTGAGGAATGACTCTCAGAATCTGCTGATAAAATGTATGCCAAAGTAGTTGTTGGTTCATTCTGAAGTGGTGACCCTCAGTGAGTGAGTGGTTGATATTGTTATAGAGTTGATTTGTAAGCTAAATTATAAGGTTTTGATTTTCAGTACCAACCGGAAACATAAAGTTAATGTTTCACTACAGTACAAAGAGGACGGCATGGTGGCTCAGTGGTTAGCACTGTTGCTTCACAGCAATAAAGCTCACTGGTTTGAGTCCCAGCTGGGCCAGCTGGCATTTCTGTGTGGAGTTTGCAGTCCAAACACATGTGGTGTAAGTGAATTGTATTAACTAAAAATTGGCCATAGCTGCTTAAAACAGGAATACTTGGTGGTTCATTCCACTGTGGTGACCCCTGATAAATAAAGGACTAAGCCGAAGGAAAATGAATGAATAAATACATTACATAGACTCAATAAAACAACTAAAATATTTCAGACAGTACAGGCCACCTGCTGTGATGGAGTGTGGACGTTCATTTCTAAGCCTACTTTATCAATTCTGTAACTTCTAGAGGTTTGAGTAGGGCATCTCTCTCCTGCTGAATACTTTCTGTGGTTCTGAAGTCCTCTGCAAGTTGTTGTCCTTCATTATTATATCCTTTACATTTTTGTAGAACGTACCTGACACTTTTAGACCTTGCCTTTTGTGGTGTTGGGGAAGCTAAAACAGCAGTTTGATACTACAAGCTACTCATCAGCAAAAGTAATTCAGCTATTGTCAAACTACACTTCTAATAATTGTAGGTAGCTACACTACAAGTTACTTTCTAAAAGTAGCTAGCGACAAAAAAAAAAAAAAACACATATTTTAAGTAAAAGATTTTGGTACTTAAATAGCTTAATGTTGTTTAAATAGGATCAGATGCGCAGGACAGACCTGAAGACAATCTATGTGTCTGTTTTATTGTCTTCAGCAGGTACATGTTATGCTGTTAATCATTCTATTTACATTTAATCACACAGCTTCATGCACTTTCTTAGTATGTCCACATGGTGGCTCTGCTTTACTTATGAAAAAAGAAAATGTAATGACTTGTTTATTTTTGTGAATTTTAATGCCTTACATCTTTGATGCATTACATATTTGATTGTGGATAAATGCATATTTTGGAGAGAAACTGATTAGATCACACAGTGCTGCTATGCAATGCTGATGGGGGTCAGATGTGCAAAACACACCAGAAGACAATTCAGGTGTGTCTGTTTAATTGTCTTCTGCACGAGTGAATCAACTGTGGAAAACAGTCCTTGGTGTGTGTGTGTGTGTGTGTGTGTGTGTGTGTGTGTGTGTGTGTACTCTGAGACCTCACCCATTAAACAAGCACTTCCAAGACTTTATTGTGGTTCTCTTAAATAATGTTAGAACAAAACTTTGCAGTAAATCTTTTGTCAACATTCACATGACCTAACAATATTACTTTTTATCTAGTTCATTTAAAATTATGTGTATTTAATAGGGATGTGCACGATCATTCGATTAATCGATTAATCGAACGCATCAGCGACGATCGAGCATGAAAACGATGATCGATTAACTCTAAAATTAAATTACTTTAAATCTTTCTGATTGGTTATGCTGGTATTTGGGTGGTAGTTTGATATTTGATTGGTTATGGCTGCAGGGAGTTGCGGTCTAGAGAGACCTGAGCGCAGATGGAGTATAGGGGCTCACACACCAGAAGCGCCGCGTCGCGCCACGCAGCGCATTTCAGAATTCTAAACGTAGGTTTCAGGGTACACAGCGGTGCCCAGCCACGACTCAGGACATTTCATATTACTGCCGCGCCACAGAGCGCCATCTGAATAGTTTCATTTTAAATACCATGTGAATGTGCACGTCTGGTGTGTGATGCTTTCAGCTGTCATGTGCAGCTGTCATGTAGTCCTTCCTTGTGTTAAGTTTTATTAGCCATGCATGGTAAAATATTCAGGCTGTTTTAGTTTTAAGTTTAAGCAGCATAGTTAAATTAGGCCGGCTTTATTTTATTTACCTCCACTGACTGGTCAATTTGAAAGAAATGTTACTTTACCTAATCTTTAAGTTTTATAGCTGTGGTAAAAAATATTCAGGCTATTTTCATTTTAAGTTTACGCAGCCAAATTATGCTAGCTTCTAATTTTAGTTAGGCTATGTGCTAGAGATGCGCGGATCAGCTAAAATGTCACACAAATCCGCTCCTTCATTCTAATCATCCGCTCGCCACCTGCCCACACATTTTATTTTATTTTATATTTGGATATATATATCCACTCCCGAGCCCGCACCCGATCGACACTTTAATAGTTCTAATTCTTTGTTTTAAGCATGATGATAGGTTACTGTGGATCGTTCGTTATTAACAGCAGATTTAGCTTTTACATATGAAAAAAAAAAGATAACAAAAACGGTGTCACTTCAGCCTAAACAGCAGCTATGTTATGTTATGTTTATAGGCTATGTTATGTTAACTTGGTCTTTTTCTTTGCACTGTGCTTGGGCGTCTCATCTTCACATTCTGCGAAGTCCACTCTCTGTTTTTTGCTGGTCAACTGCTATGACCCACCCGCAATTAATCATAATGTATTTTTTTATTACCCGACCCGCGGATTATCTGCAGCGCCCGCGGATAGCCTATACCGCCCTCCGCGCATCACTGTGCTACTTAACAGCCGTTTGGTCAAGTTTTGGTGAAACTTTATTTTTGCAAACCTTTTACAAAAAAAAAACCTTTTTGATCCACATCTGTTGTGATGCTGCTGAAGTAAAATATTGTTTTGGTAAAAATGTCAGTTGAATAAAATAACTGAAATGCAGAGTATCATGTGTTGTTATTGTTGTTGTCAACAATATAGAAAAAGGTAGATTATGGTTTTAAAAACGGATCCAAAATATTTATAGTAATAATAAGACACATATTGAAGGGGATAATACTGTAAAATAACTTTGGTTTCTTTTTTTCTGCGCGGCTTCAGTTGCCTTTAAAGCGCCCTGCAACGGGAGAACCGCATCCACTTTCTGGTTGGCATGTAGTTCAAGCTCATATGCATTTTTTGTAGATAAACACAATTTGTAATATAATATTTTCATATTGTGTCTCTAGGCTTTATGATTAATTTAATTTACAATGCCTCATGTAAAAAACCTACATGCTTCACGTCAGTGGCGGTTCGAATCGCACCCTAGGCGAACCACCTGCTTTTAGAAATGTACTTAGAAATAAAATTATTATTATTATTATTATTATTATTATTGTACAATTATTATTCTAAATAAATAACAGAAATCAATCCAAAATGTAACTGGAAAAAATGTAGACACAGCTGGAGTGATAAGCTAAGAAGCTAAGATCGCAAAAATTCTTTTGCTTGAATATTAAAGTAAATTCTATAGAATACAAAGAATATATATTTTATGTAATTATCTGTAGTCTTAGACCCGACTCATGGCTGAGAATTTATGTTATTAAGTCTTACCTCCCTGATTCATCATCTCTGCTTTCTGCTTCATAGCCATATAGTCAAAATAAGATCATCATCATAGTATAACTTTAGTTTTGTCGACTTGCAAAGCTCGCAGCGCGCCGACACCTCAGCATTAAAGTTACTCCGGTTTCACAGTACATAAGCGGCGTGTATTTTACCGGCGTGCATGTAGCCTAAACAACCGGTAGGCCTATTCACACCGCGGGAATGGTTTTCTGCACGCATGCATGCCTCAGTTTGCTTTCACCACCTTTGTTTCGGTTGCACATAGACAGTAACAAACTTGCACATGCAAAATACGCCAAATGTGAATGGCCTCTAACGTCTTTATTCTGGGATTACTACTTTAAATTAATACACTTGCATAAAGTAAATCGTAACTCAAAGCTTTTACTGGGGCTCGTTTTTTTTTTCCGCACCGTCTCCCCGTGCCACCCAGATGCCGCTATGGGCATCGACCATATTGCCCATGCCTAAATACGCCACTTGTTACACTTCTTTAAATGTTTACTGTGTTAACCAATATTGATGGTGATTTTTAATAACCCAACAGCGTTGATTTAATTGTTTTCTGAATCCTGTCATAGTTTTATCAACAACATTTTTAACAGGGCTTTATATATATATATATTTTTTTTTTATTAAATGTTATTTAATTGTCGCTATGACGCACACACACCCCGCCTCTTGATTAAGCCCCGCCCCTATGACACACACACACACCCCGCCTCTTGATTAAGCCCCGCCCCGATTAATCGAGTACTCGTTTGTCAAACCTGTGGATTAATCGAAATGAAGAATGGTCAGAAATGCCCATCCCTAATAACAAACTCCTCCCACAAATTTTATCGTATCAGCACCAAATTTGGGTGGTGTTATCTGAAAGCTCTAGCAATGATATATTGTGAAGATCTAAAGTTTTCACTGATGGCCCTGTCCGTGGCGGCCTGACAAACATCAACGCTTCGCCATGGAACAGGAAGTACTTATAACTCATTCACAAAATGTCCGATCTGCCTGAAACTTCACATGGTTAATAAAAGTCCTCTCCTGAAGACATCTACATGCCAATATTGATTCACAGTCATAGCGCCACCTGCTGACAGAAGGATGTTTGGCTAATAACTGAGCCAAACAATGTCCGATCTGCCTGAACATGCACATGTTCTATAAGAGTCCTCTCCTGAAGACATCTACATGCCAACATTGAGTAACAGTCTTAGCGCCACCTGCTGACAGGAGGAAATTTGCTATAAATCAGTGATTTTTCTCAGGTTTTTTAATATATCGGCTTAAATTAATATTGTTCGCTGTTCTCTGTCATCCTGAGGCCACCGGGCGGCGGTGACCCCGGGGTGCGAGGTCCCTATCATCGCTGCTTGCAGCTTTAATTATTGTTATTATTATTATCAAGTAAAGGAAATAAAGGAATTACCAACCTACGTCACACGACAACCGCGCATACCAGTTGCAAAAAAAAAAAAAATCGGCTGCAATAGCAAACATGTCGTGTTTTGCGGTAGGATGCCAAATTCGAGTCCAAAAATAAAAAACCTAAATTTTACTGTGCACCACACTGCTTTTAATGCCAACCGCAGACGTCTTTGGCTAACAGCCATCAGATAAGCTGAATGAGCACTCGACTCTTAAAAATGCTGAACTCTGCAGTTCTCAGTTCATATCAGGTAAGTTTACGCTGTGGTTAATCATACACATTACTCGTTTTTGATTGCAGCAATGATTTCAGCAAACACAGTTATATATGTTTAATTAACTGCGGACACTGAATGCTGAGAAGGAAATGTAAAAGTGTAAGTCCACATACCCTGCAGTACAGGAGCAGTTCACTGTCAGAATGCAGTTGTTTTGCTTGTTGATGATTACTCAGGCCTTGTATAGTCCCGTCTTCTTTTCTTGTCTTTGGCTCTGCAGAACTTCGGTTTTTACACAACAAAGTTTTGAATCTGGTAATCATGGATAATTATTTCCTGCACATGACCACACAGAACAACATTGTTGGCATCCAAACACTTGTAGGCCTTCTCTCTTGTAAAATCACTTAGAGTTTCAATGAGATTGCATATTTGGGGCTGGATGCTTGGCCATTTCGTCTTATCCAATATCCATTGGGAGGATGCTATCGCAAATGGACCTGTCAAACGAACGTCGCTCACTTTAATGCTAATTTTGGCGAATAACTGTGCTTATCACTGGGTGACAAGCTGTTATAATACGCTGAAAGCATTATGTAAATAATATATATTATATGTAATCAATATAACTTATCTCAAATACAACAACAAACTCTGTACCGCATCGGATGTCATTGCCTCGCTGTAAATGCTAGCGCTCCCGGTTTTTTTCTGCAACCTCGTTCCACACGCATCCTGAATGTTTACAAACCGGTAATTTGTCTATAATTATTCAATCTTTATCTGAGTGGTCATTGAAGCTGACTGATTGTCCACTTACAAGTATCTGCATGCATACAACTAAAATGCATGCAGAGGACAGAATAGTCTTAAATATTGTTGTTGACCAGGAACACGTAGAGTAATAGGATAGCAATCATTGCTCTGCGTGAACAACACTTGAGTTCCATCCTTCACTTAAACTTTATTAGAGAGAAAAAGAAAGAAGAGAAAATGCCCCTAAGAGCCAGAGCAAGAGTCAGTATTCTTTGGTCAGTTCAATGATCTTGTGACCAAAAGACAAATTCAAATGATACATTCAAACTGATCAAGCAACAGGTTTATAACTTTCCTCTCAGTTCCAAATGTGTGATCACTAGCAGACCCTGCTGTACACACACCATACAACCTACAGACTCTGATCTTACTGTATGCAATGAAACAATTTATTTCAGATTTTCAGCCTTGCATCACTCATCTTGAAATCTGTTTATTTCAGGAGTCATTGAAGAGGACGTTGGAGACAGGACATGATAGGCACATGTAATGATCATCACTGGAGAACAGGTAAGAGACGTCCAGGAGGCATCATTTCCAATACATTGTTAAATTAAGGGGTTGAATAAGAGAGATTTGGCATTTATATCTTTGAAACCAGTTTTGACATTCCAACAGTCTGAGTAATTCAGTTTCATTATGTGACCTGTTACAATTATCAAGAACTTCAATTACCAAATTAATAAGCATTTACTGTAGAATACTGATTAGAGCTGCACAATTAATCGTAAATAGATCGCGATCTCGATTCGACCCCCTAGACGATCTTAATCCAGCATTTCTACGATTCTGCCAATCATATTTTCAAGTTAAGGAGAGAAGCAAAGGCGGCCGCACAAGTCTTCTTATTGTTTTACATACAATGTTCAGCAACGTGGACACCTATAAATGGTGTTGAAAGAGTCACATACTGTATTCATAAGATATAATCCACCCAAAAATGTCATTTCTGTTTTCATGTAATGATGTATTCACGGCTGCAAAAACACACATGACGTGAGCTGACTGTGAGCTGTTACCACAGAGAGGACAGGCGCGCGCCTGTGAATAAAGTCTAATTTAGTGAACAGAACCTGCATAGGCTGTGATTAACAGCTAATAAAGTTGTAAATAACATTCAGTTTGTGGCACAGAGGGATTGTTTCGGAGCCGCACAGGATGTATGAACCGCACTTAGAAATGAAACCGAAAGCACGTGACGGACATCATTTAAATGATCATATCGCATTTTAGACTTATGATTACGACAAGCATTTATTATGTTTTTCATTATAGCGAACACAAAGTGTTGTGCATGAGAATAAATGTTTAACAGTGTCAGTATAACTACTCTAGCCTATATAATGTTGAATATTATGCAAGAATATTATACTATACTTATATAGTATTCTCATATAGTAGACTCATGTTAACCTTTATTTTACATCTACAGAATCGTGAGAAAATCGTGATCTTTATTTTAAGCAAAAAAATCGCGATTCTCATTTTAGCCAGAATCGTGCAGCTCTAATACTGATTAATCCACTCATGCAATCCTTCAGTTGCTTTTGTATTTTGTTGATCAGTTTTATCATAAATGGATTGCATTCTTGTTTTTCACAACAAAGTATCATTCTATATTCAGTCATTTAACTATGAAACCATTCGGTATGTGACTTGTTTTCCCAGATGGATCAGCATCTGTTCTGCTTTTGCATCTTGTCACTGCAGTGTGATCAGCCTTGAATGATAAGCCTTGTCTGTTATATATTATATTCAGTATTTATTAACTTCTACAGTGTTTTATACATTAGTGTGTTTTTTGTATTTCATGTAAATTAATCTAATGATAAACTGAATTTCATGAGAAGGTATTTCTCAGACTGTTGAGATCAGTCTAATGTGAACGTTTCATCACTGATGTTTATTAGCCACCAGATGACGCTCAAGTGCAGATGAGATCAATTCTTAATCTGTTTATAGTCTCTTATACACCAGACTCCACTTCATGTTATTTATTAGCATTTTAAAGTACATGCATTTTCATATATAATTTGGTTTCTTTATTTGTAACTTCACACATCACACACAACTACAACAGTTTATCCTGCTCTCTGCTTTCATTAAGATCCAGATCTTTGACCGCATTTAAGGCTTGCATAAAACATTGATGTGTCATGATAAAAACTGGAAAAATAGCAATACATTGAAATAATACAGAAATTGTGACTCTAATTTTAAATGACAGCAAAGATGAATATTCTTCAGTGTATATGAGAAAACCCAATGCATTAAGTACAGGAGATATATAGTAGCAAACCTATTGGAATAAAATAATCCCTAAAGCCCAAGCTCATGCATCACACTTGACTTCTGTTCCTTTGCTTATTACGCTAAATATATTTATATGATTTCTGTGAACTCTGCCCTTATCTCTATCACTACTAACCACTGTAGGCATTTAGTTCCACTTTAAATCCTCTGATTTCCTTCAAGACATTGCAGAGCTCTTTGTACGTTTTCCTCAACTGTGCAATTGACTTGAGCACACTGGATTTGACTTTTTCTGGATCATCTGTTCTCCAGTGCTTTCTCATCTCATGAATCTCTCTGGAATCTTTCACTATGAAGATGACGTCAACAACAACTAATATTCCACTCAACACACCTGAAGCTGCTGCTACTGCTCGTCCTATTTTTGAAGCCTGAAGAGCAATCCTGCCCACATTTGCCAGCATAGCCAGACTCACTGCTCCAGTGGCACAATCTGCTGCACCTTTGCCGATCTCCCATGCTGGTTGCGTATTGTTAGAATGTGAGTTCCTTTCAAAAATAGAGAATTTATATATTTTTCCCAGCACCCTTCTCAGTTTATTCAGAGTATTGAGGATTGGTTCACTTGAACTTTTATACTTCTCCTCAATTTTTTCTAGATTCTCACGATATGATTTTTGCTTTACTGAATCTGTAATGTTGGAGGCAGCACCTGTTATACCGCCTGCAGCTCCAACTCCAACACCTACAGCTGATACTATCAGAGATGCTCCAAAAGTGAAAGGCGCCAGAATTGCACCAGTCACTGCAGCGACTCCCCCTGCTGTCCCAATCACTGCTCCTGACAGACTGCCTGCTGTGGCACTATAATGCATATCCTCTAGGGAATCGGTTGTTTCCCCCCACTCTTTAACTAAAGCCTCAAAACCTTTATAGTTATCATTATAGGCCTCAACAAAAGCATTGATGGACATCTTTAAGCTTTGTTCCAACCCTTCTGGAATTCTCCTAAATCTCTTTACTGCCTCTCTCAGGAATGGTCTTGTGAGGATCTCCTCAGCTGAAGGTCTGTCTTTAGGGTCACAGCTGAGCATTTGCCTGATCAGTTCCCGTAATTCCTTTGAGTAACTTTCTGAGATGTGAGGAATAGATCCTGTCACACTGAGGGCATGGTTTAGGCGACGCTTCTTGATATCTGCCTGTAGTGGAAAATAAAACAAAATGATTATTATGTTGGCTAATTATGAAATAATTATTATTATTTCCACCTCACATAATTCATTAAACTTTTGTAATGTAACGTTTTTTTTCTGATGAAAGAGTGTGTTTATTATCTTTGTGTATTCATTTAATTAACACCATGTAACTATCAACTGATATAAGCGCTCAAAATGATAAGTATCTGTTGGATTACTTTTTACAGACAATGTTTTCATACTTGACATTACTGTATGTAAGAAAGCCCAATCACAGCATCACAACAGACCAATGTCAGGCCTGAATTCGCATAGACAGAAGGTTCTTTGTCAGATCTTTGACTAATGAAAACACCACTGTGATGTGGAGTTGAACCTGTGGCCAAATCCACAAGACCAGACTGATGAAAACATACAGGCCAAAATTGAAATATTATATATGGAAATACATGCAAATTACATATGTGATCCTAGTTCATATGGAATTTGCATATATGTAAAATACGGTGCATGCGGAAAGTATTCATATCACCTTTTCCACATTTTGTATGTTACAGCCTTATTCCAAAATGGATTAAATTCAGTTATTTCCTTAAAATTCTACACACAATCCCCCATAATGACAATGTGAAAAAAGAGTTTTGAAATGGTTGCAAATTTATAAAAAATAAAAAAGCTGTAAAATCACATGTACATCAGTATTCACAGCCTTTGGCGTGAAGCTCTAAATTGAGCTTGAGTACATTCTGTTTCCACTGATCATTCTGGAGATGTTTCAGCAGCTTCATTGGAGTTCACCTGTGGTCAATTCAGTTCATTGGACATGATTTGGAAAGCCATACACCTGTCTATATAAGGTCCACTCAGCGCCTGGAATTTGCCAAAAGGAATCTGAAGGACTCTCAGACCATAAGAAACAAAATTCTCTGGTCTGATGAGACTCAAATTGAACTCTTTGGAGTGAACGCCAGGCGTTACGTTGGGAGAAAACCAGGCAGAGCTCATCACCAGGCTAATACCATCCCTACAGTGTAGCATGGTGGTGGCAGCATCATGCTGTGGGGGTGTTTTTTAGCAGCAGGAACTGAAAGACTAGTCAGGATAGAGGGAAAGATGAATGCAGCAATGTACAGAGACATCCTGAATAAAAACCTGCTTAAGAGTGCTCTTGACCTCAGTCTGGGGCCAGTTTCCAGCAGGACAGTATTCCAGCAGGACAACAAAGTATTGAGGAAAGGCTGTGAATACTGATGTACAGGTGATTTATCAGGTGTTTTATTTGTAATAAATTTGCAACAATTTCAAAACTCTTTTTTCACATTGTCATTATGGGGGATTGTGTGTAGAATGTTGAGGAAATAAATGAATTTAATCCATTTTGGAATAAGGCTGTAACATAAACAAATGTGGAAAAAGTGAAGCGCTATCAATACTTTCCGGATGCACTGTATATGTCATACATGGCAAAAAAATTGCAATTTATTTTTAACCATTAGAATTACAATTATAATACATAAATATATTGCCTATTGTAGTGTGTTATATATTTCACCTACAAATATATTACGTATAATTTATATACGTATCCATATTTGCCTGTAGATGAACACACACACACACACACACACACACACACACACACACACACACACACACACACACACACACACACAGACTATTTATATATATATAGTGGATTCTCATTTAACCTGTCAAACTCTTCTCAACTTCTCAATCATTTTTCATCATGTAAGCAATCGCACTCAAAACTATTTATTCAATTATCAAGCATTTGTATACACGCATGTTTACACCATAAATATCTGATATTGACATTGTTTGTAATGTCTACTAAACTGGTAAATGACCTCAAGTTGCGACACAGTTTGCGTTATCTTTTTATCAATCAAGTTTGGTAGCATATATAGATTGCCCACCACAGCACATTCACAATCCTGAACTGCAGTAATAATTTTTTTCATGGATGATATTCTGTAGTTTTTGGTAACATAATAAATATGAAATATACAATACAGTAATTGGACAAGCAGGATTGCAATTTGCATGTAATACATTTGTACACAAATAAATGTACTGTATGAATACGAATGTTCATTATTTTTTTTATGTCTACTATTGACTCTTCTCAACAAATATCAGATTTTTTTAAACCTTAATTTTCATGGTTGCCTGTCACGGTGAATAAACAACTAATCAATTTGAGCAGTGTGGCTTGCACAATGACAAATACACTTTCCCCCGGTTTCACAAACAAGGTTTAAGGCTAGTCTTGGATTAAATTGCGTGTTTGAGCTGTCTCAACTGTAAATAACTTGCAGTGAGATGTCTTAAAATATGTCAGTGTCATTTTTTGTCCACAGGTGCACACCAGTAATGTATTTTTCTAAGGCTGTTTTTATAAATGGGGCTTAAAGAGCCTAATTTAACTAAGGTCTAGTCCTGGCTTAAGCTAAAACCTGTTTGTGAAACTGGGCCTTTATGTTTTGGTGGCCTTGGCCAAATTAGTGACACAATAACTAGGTTTTGAAGCATGAATTAAAGTAACTACATTTTACAGACATACAATAAAGTTCTGAGAATCCAGCAAACCGTTTTGAGATTTGCACTCACAGTTTAGAGAAGGTTAAGTCTGTTTTAAAAAATGTGCCAAAGCAATTGAGAAATACTGTATGTTACCATAAATACACAAAAAACTACAAAATTTCATCCATGAACAAATATTCTTGGACTTTATTCTTATTCTTGGATTTATTCTAAGACTTTCTCCTGAAGAAGATATATTATTAGACATACTGTGAAAATGCCCTTGCTCTGTTAAACATCATTTGGGAAATATTTAAAAAATAATTTATTTATTTATTTATTTTTTTGCTTTAAGTGCTCAGCTCTATGTCACTCCTGTTGAACAAATTATTTAAAATGTGAGGACTCGAGATTGATGAACTCTATCTATTGTTTTTGAACCTGGACAGCTCGCATAACTTTAGTTTATGGAGATGTGACTTGTGACGTTTAAGTTTTGTGATAGTTTGTGATAGTTGTCCAGTGAGCATCTATTATATGTGGGTTAGTTTTTTTTTTTTTTTTTTTTTGGCCAACCATTTATATATGACCAGTCAGTGGCGTTGCCCCCCCAAATAAATAAATAATTATATATATATATATATATATATATATATATATATATATATATATATATATATATATATATATATATATATATATATATATATTTTTTTTTTTTTTTTATACAGTTGAAGTCAGAATTATTAGCCCTACTTTGAATTTTTTTCCCCAAATAATGTTTAACAGAACAAGGAAATTTTCACAGTATGTCTGATATTTTTTCTTCTGGAGAAAGTCTTATTTGTTTCATTTCAGCTAGAATAAAAGCAGTTTTATTTTAAAAAAAAAACATTTTAAGGTCAATATTATTAGCCCCTTTAAGCTATATATATTTTTGATAATCTACAGAACAAACCATCATTATATAATAACTTGCCTAATTACCCTAACCTGCCTAGTTAACCTAATTAACCTAGTTAAGCCTTTAAATGTCACTTTAAGCTGTATAGAAGTGTCTTGAAAAATATCTAGTAAAATATTATTTACTGTCATCATGACAAAGATAAAATAAATCAGTTATTAGAGATGAGTTATTAAAACTATTATGATTAGAAATGTTTTGAAAAAAATCAGCTCTCTGTTAAACAGAAATTGGGGAAAAAAATTAACAGGGGGGCTAATAATTCTGACTTCAACTGTGTGTGTGTATGTATGTATATATATATATATATATATATATATATATATATATATATATATATATATATATATATATATATATATATATATATATACTTTATTAGGAACAAGGCACATCTTACTAGTACTAGGTTAATTGTATGTGTTAAAACCTAAAAACAATCTTAAACATATTTGTAATTAATTTGAAGTTTGAAAAAATTTTAGTTTGTAGGCCATGAAGCAAGTATCAATTAATTTAACGTTAATCTTATTTGGTCATGATTTATTAGTGTTATTATATATAATTAATAATAATAATAATAATAATAAAAACAGAAACACTCACCCATATGTCCAGCATGCAGAGATCGTAGAGCAACCATCCCAATGACCATATGTCACTAAAGTCATGCATAAAAATTAAAATAAATAAATAATAATATTAATAATAAAATCTTTATCTAACTGATGGAGTGAAACACATTGTTTTATACCAAACAATCAAGCTTCAATTAAAAAAAAGTTTCAATTAAGTTAGCATCTTATCATAACTTTACCAAGCATTGTTTAAGTGTTATGGGGCGTTCACACCAGATGCGGCTTGCACGAATAGATTGGGATATGGAGTGATGGGTGCGCGGGCCAAAGTGTCTGTCATTCAGGCCACTTCTGCTGAAGCGATCTAGAAAGTTAAGTTGGTTGCACACACCTCCGCCTGTCGAGCCTCCTCTCTCTCTCTCTTTCTGTCGCGCGCCCGTCTCGCAGCTCCTGCGGGAGAGACAGACAGCTGCGGGGACGCGAACAACAGCATGACACGCGCGTGGAAACATGAGCGAAGCTGGCTGGCTGACTGCGGTTGCCTTGGAAGCGGGGCTGTTGTTGCTCTAGCGGGGAGGGTGTTGGTTGCGGCAGGCCAGATTGACCGTCAGGCCACCGGGAAATGTCCCGGCGCTCCCACTGGCCAGTCCGCCCCTGGACATATGTCTACCTGGTGACTCCAGTTTCATTGCTAATAGCTAACATGGATTTATCAAGAGAGCAGGTTTGCTTTATGGGCTTTAGAAAGTCTGAAAAACAGCACAGATTCGTTCAGCGCCATGTCTGAGTCCATCAGATCCTTCAGAGGTCCACCCAGCTTCTGGAGGAGAGTTCATCAACTCCTCCAGAAGCTGTGCCTGGATAACAACCACTTTCAGTGGTGCTTCTGACTGAGCCAGTCTCAGTTTGATGAGCTGTTGTCCTGTGTCGGCAGGACACCAACTGCAGGCAATACATCAAAGTCAGGCCCCTACTAGAGCAAGCTTGATACATGTAAAAGTCTGCCAAAGTTAAGATTTTTCAACTTGAGTGATTTGCCGCGAATCAACCGTTTAGCACGTCACATGCCAGAAATGCTGAATTTGTGCTATTTTATTCTAGAGCCACAGGATGTGTAATTACACTTTGCATTGACTTAACATGCAAATCACTCACGCTTGATGCTTCATCCATGTCTGGTGTTAACGTAGCATTATGCTGTATTTATCAGTGTTTTATATAATTCACCATTATACCTTTTGGAGTTATATTTCTTCTTATAAACTTCTGGACTAACATAGAGATCTGCTCCCACAACTGATTGTGCGTATGCCTCAGGTCTGAAAAGAACAGAGATATAAAATCAAAATCAGCTCCAACACAAACTGATATAATTGAAAATATATACTGTATTAGGAATGCACCAAAATCTATTTTTGGCAGTTAAAATGTTCAGCGTACACCAGGAAATGATGGATTTCTGAACAGGAGTTTTAATTTAATCACAACATGTTGATATTAATTTAGACAGACTGATAATTGGTTTTATTATTATTTTACTAATAGTTAAGCTTTTTGAAGCATGGTGAAAGAGGATTTATTTTGAATGCATAACAGTTTCTTTTGGCTAACTGTGTGTGCTGTGCTGCGCGCATCTCATTAAGCATTGCTCAGTGTCTGAAGTCAGCGGTGAGCCGTGTTACTGTATATGAATAGTAAATGTTACTGTATATGTGTAATAATAAAGAAGACATGGAAAATGTCAATGTATTTGAATGTGGTTTTATTCCACATTTATTGATGCTATTATCAGTTGTGGTATTGTTCTGTTACAGTAATGGTCAAGGTTAGCAATAATGAAGAATAAATGTTTAGGCTGTAGTTTGTATCCCCCTGCTGGTTGCTTTGAGTATTACACAGCCATTATCATGTGACTAACAAGGAAGTTAGTGTCTGCCATGTGGTTATTCTATTGCTAAGTTGGAGAGCAGTGAATCCATACACATC
The DNA here is from genome assembly GCA_903798195.1 of Danio kyathit. Classification (NCBI taxonomy): domain Eukaryota; kingdom Metazoa; phylum Chordata; class Actinopteri; order Cypriniformes; family Danionidae; genus Danio; species Danio kyathit. The sequence goes on along the minus strand of LR812525.1, from coordinate 1,943,880 downwards.
TGCATTCATCTTTGGCCTTTGGAAGCTTCGTCGGTATGTGTTGTTTACTGTTCATAATACTTCAGTTATAAACGATTAGTCTAGGAGTTTTTGTAATTGTATTTTTGAGTACATTGTAGATGTGATTCTCACTGGACTATATCAGAACCAGCATTACTGTATGCCGATCACTTTTATTGCCTTATATTTTGTGTTCATGTTATTTTATAAGCAGAAAAGAGCCACATTACAAGATATGTGAGATATTTGCAAGAAACATTTTTGTTATGTCCACATTGTGAATGTAAATTTATGTTGTTTATTTTCTTCTTATTTATAGTTTTACTCCGCCCTTATTAAAGTGTGAAAAAGGACATTCCGTGTCTGTGAAGTTAATGAGTGAGAGTTGGGTTTGGGTTTAATAACTGGTTGACCCTCGTTTGGCAGCAATAACCTCAACCAAGCATATCCTGTAGTTGCCGTCAGTCAGGGTGGATTGTGGACCATTCCCCTTTACAAAACTGTTTCAGTTCAGCAATATTCTTGGGATATCTGGTGTCAGTCTCTTGAGGTCATGCCACAGCATCTTAGTCAGGTTGAAGTTAGGACTCTGACTGGGCCACTCCAAAAGGTATATTTTTGTCTTGAAGACATTCTGTTGTCGATTTACTTCTATTACCTTCAGTTGGCAAGCAGATGGTCTTAAAGTTTTCCTGCAATATGTCTTGATGTTATTTGTGTTTTTTATAGGACAGGGCAGCTTAACCAACACATACACTCTTATCACATTGATTGGACTCCAGGTTGGCTGACTCCTGACTCTAATTAGTTCTTGGTGAAATCATTAGACTAGTGATTCACATACTTTTCCCACCCTGCACTGTGAATGTTTACAACGTGTTCAACAAAAAATGAAAACTGATAATATTTGTGTGGTGTTAGATTAAGCATTGTTGTGACTTAGATGAAGATTTCTGCAGAAATCCAAGTAATCCCAAAGGGCCCTGCTGAAAAATCCAGCTTAAACCAGCCTAAGCTGGTTAGCTGGTTTTAGCTGGTCGACCAGCCTGGTTTTAGAGGGGTTTGGGCCATTTCCAGGCTGGTTTCCAGCCATTTCCAGCCTAGTCTTAGCTGGTCAGGCTGGGAGATGACCAGCTAAAACCAGCTTGACCAGCCAAAATCAGCTATGTCCAGCTTAAACCAGGCTGGTCAAGCTGGTTTTAGCTGGTCATTTTCCAGCCTGACCAGCTAAGACCATGCTGGAAACCAGCCTGGAAATGGCCAAAACCCCTCTAAAATCAGGCTGGTCGACCAGCTAAAACCAGCCTACCAGCTTAGGCTGGTTTAAGCTGTTTTTTTTCAGCAGGGGGGTCACATACTTTTTCTTGCAACTGTATATTCAGTTCAGCTACATTGTCTGTGAAGTACCAAAATATGAGAATGGAGATTACATAATATCTAAGTTGTGTTTAGCGTGTGAGAAGAATGCTTAGAGTAAGCTCAACATTCTTAAGAAGAAGAAGAAGAAGAAGAAGAAGAAGAAGAAGAAGATGATGATGATGATAATAATGATGGAAGAACAGTTTTGACAAAGGAGGTTGTCACTGGCCTATGGCCACACATATTATCATGAGTCATTAGCTGGAGTACCCACCAGACTCACTAGAGGGCACTCCAGCTAATGCCTCCTAACATAAAGGATCCAGGAAGTAAACAAAGTCAAAGAACTGATGGCAACAGAGAAACAATGCTGAGCCATGAATGTAAGTGGTGCTTATATAGAGTCTGTAATAGTGATGATGACCTGCAGCTGTGTGTGTATGTGTGAGAGAGAGATTGCTAACACTGCTAACATTGTACAGATTTCTGACAGTTGGAGCAGGTAATCAGAGTCTGATCTGATGAAAAGCTTGATGGAATGATAAGTTTGGTGTGTCTGAAATCGCATGCTTCCATACTATAAAGTATGCGAGCCAAGTACTCTGTCCAAATTTATAAAATTTAAAAAAAACAGTATGCAAGAAGTATCCAGATGACCTACTACTTCTGATAAGATTCTGTAGTGTTCATCTGATAGACGCTACACTATCCCATGATGCCACATGAGAGAATACACGAATAGAAGTGAAGTAATGAAACTGACGCAGGTAGGTCACGTGATGATGACAAATGGCAGATGTACTACTTTTGAGTTCCACTCAAACTGCTCACATTCATACTATGTAGAACGTACTTCTCTAACAGTAGAGTAGTAAATTCAAATGTAGTACCTATAAAGTGTTCGGCTGTTCATATTGCAGGAGTGCCCTCTAGTGGGTACATCACACATTATGCACTGGAAATGAGCCATATGTGTGAGGTTTGAAATCTCTTTGTTAAGCTGTTTTTACACCATCTACATTGTAAATACTATATAAATAAAGATGAATTGAATAGAGATGTTTTTGTTGGGGCTTCTTGACCACAAGTGTTGGTTTTGGCCATTAATTGTCTTTTTGGTGCATCATTAGCTCATGTTTTTGTTTTTACCTGTCCAACACTTTTGAGCATCCAAAATCACCAATGTTGATGTAGCCTTCTTCAGTCAAGAACAGATTCTACAAGAACAACAGAAACATCATAAACCATACAGATCAAGCTTTGTGTATTAATGTATTAAGTGTAAATTTGTAAGTGCATACCTGAGGTTTTATATCTCTGTGAAGAACATTCTTCTCATGAATGTACTGCAGGGCCAGGCAAATCTGAACCAGCCAGTCAAGAATCTACATAAAGATGAGAAACAAGGAGACACATTCTAAATTTTAATTTAGTTGCACATTACACATACAGACAGACACATATATAGATTGACACTTTTCCAAAACACACACTGAACAAGGGCACAGGCAGTGTTTAATGTATAAATAAATAATGTCCATAACAAAACTAGCAAGAAAAAAGCTGCTGTAAATGATGCCACCCACACATATTAGCGCATCCACATGAGTAAGTTACTTGCAAACGTGAATAGAGGAGAATTGTGCCCACACGGCAAGCATGACACTATGGAAGAGAGGGGAAAAACATCTTGTGAGTCAAATACGCATTAAATCAGATCAGCAAACCAGCAATCACTGGGTTCCCTGACTTTAAATCAGTCGACCCAAACCTGGAGAGAGGATGTGTGGGTAGGGTCGAACAAACCCTTGAAGATGCAGACATTAAACAAGTCTATGAGAGTGCATGTGTTCGGGCTGAAGTCAAAGTGATTGCACAGAATATTCAAACTTTAGAGGTGTTTAATGAATTGTTTTATGCACCTGTCTATGTGAATGATAGATTTCAGATCAAAGAAATGCTGGATTCAGGATCTATGGCATGTACTTTTTTTAGTGAAGCGGTAGAAAGTAGGATGCTAAGTGAAGATGTGTTGCCGAAGCCCACACCCTTGTCTGAAGAAATAATTTAATCGGATGTGGAGGTAAAATAACCAAACCAAAATGCATGTATGAAGTCGAGCTAAAGGTGTATGGTGAAAGATGCTTGGTGCCTGCTCTAGTTGTACCAGGGCAATGGGACGACTTGATCATTGGTACCAACACTATTAAGTTCCTCATGCACAGAATGAAGATAAGTGATGATTACTGGAGGATTCTGTCCAACAGTGTCTCAGAGCCACCCACGTCATGCAAACAATTCCTGGATGTTATGGCAAATACTTGCTGCTGGAGAGGTGGAATTCCACCGCACAAGGTTGGGACAGTCAAACTTCGGTAGTCAGTTACTCTAATGGCCAAACAAGAGCACCTTGTCTGGGTAAAGTTACCATGAGACACTGCTATCTTGCCTGTAAGCACTTTAATAGTGGAGGCCACTTCTTCTAGAACCATGCCACGGAGCATTATTATAGGTTGTGTTGTTACACCTCTATGGGGAGATCATTGGGTTCCCCTGAAAGGTCACCAACATCTCAGATAAGCCAGTCACCCTCAAAAGGAATTGTAAGTTGGCTGACGTGTGTCCATGCCTTGCTGTGGAAGATTTTATAATTATTTTTTTAGGGGTTTTCACCTTTATGGATAGGACAGTGAAGATTTACAGACAGGAAAGTGTGGGGAGCAGAGCTAGGGGAAGAATCGGCAAAGGACCTAGAGCCGAGAATCGAATTCGGGTCGCCGCGAGCTCCTGAGTGCTATGTGTCGACGCACTAACCACTAGGCTATCGGCGCTGACTACTGTGGAAGATTTTGAGCTGTTTCAAGGTTTCAGTGGAGTCCAGTTGCCCACACCTGATAAAATTTCACAACCTGTTATTGCAGATGATCTAAAATGAAGACTGAAGGCTTTAAGTCTCAGTGACATTGACATCGACTCCTGTCCTGCCAGTGATACAGCAAAGGAAAGGCTAGTTCAATGGCTTAGAGAGATACAAAGGTGTATTCTCCAAACATGCCTTAGCTTGTAGAGAGGTCAGAAGCTTTGTTTACTGCATCCGCTTAACTCACGATCGCCCATTCTGAGTACCACCTGCTCACTATCAAAAATTACGTCAAGTTCTCTTAGAGGTGGAAGAGCAAGGAATAATATGTACATCAGTCAGCGAGTACGCCTTACCTTTGGTTTTAGTATGGAAGAGAGATGGCAGCTTAAGAAGCTGTACAAATTTCAGATGGCTAAACGCTAGGACAGGGGTGGGCAAACTCGGTCCTGGAGGGCCGGTGTCCTGCACAGTTTAGCTCCAACTCTAATCAAACACACCTGAACATGCTAATCAATGTCTTCAAGATCACTAGAAATCTATAAGCAGGTGTGTTTGGTTAGAGTTGGAGCTAAACTTTGCAGGACACCGGCCCTCCAGGACCGAGTTTGCCCACCCCTGCGCTAGGACTATTAAGGATGCACACCCACTCCAACACCAATCAGACTGCCCTGTTGCCCTGGGTGAGAATACCCTCTGTAGCACTACAGATTTAACATCAAGCTTTTATAACATCCCAACGGTGAAAGAACATAAAAAGTACACCACGTTTGTTTGTACACCAGTAGTACACCAGTAAGTTTTCATGAGTACAACAGTATGCCTCAAGGGTTGTGTAATAGCCCAGCATTTTTCATGCGTATGATGTTAAGTATCTTTGGGAACCTGAATTTTAGTAGTTTGCTATGCTACTCAGATGATTTGCTGGTGTTTGCACCCAACAAGATCACAGCCTTAGAGCTGTTAGAGCTGGTGTTCTAGCAATTGAGAAGCCACAACATCAAATTAAGAACGAAAAAGTACTAAATTCTTAGGACACATCACTGATGGAAATGGCGTTTCCATTGATCCTTCGAAGGTTATAGTCATAGCCAAGCTGTCAAAAAATGACCTCATGGAAGAGGATGGGTGTACTTCATCTGTGCGGCGAATTAAGTCTGTTTTGGGAATGATTCTCTACTAGCAACATTTTATTCCAAATTGTTCTTCAGTAGCCAGACCATTGTTCTCCCTAACAGTTGGCCAGAAAAGAAGAACAAAAATAAAAACTAAGGCTAAGGCAGGTACATATCGGAAACTGAAGCCAGTTAAATGAACTCCAGAGTGTGGTAATGCTCTCCTTAAGATGAAAGAGAGTTTGCTGCAGAGCATGGTCTTAATGCATCACCATTTCTCTCTTGTTTTAATTCTGTCGATTGATGCTTCTTTGAAAGGACTTGACGGTGTGCTGACACAGATACCAGCTGGTGAAGAAAAAGCACGCTTCATCGCATTCGCAAGCAAGTCCTTAACTAACTCTCAAAGGAGATATCGGTGCACAAGCTCGAGTTTTTAGCCTTAAAGTGGAGTGTGTTTGAAAAATTCTGTCACTGGTTAAAGGGCCACACATTTACAGTGTGGACCGACAATAACCCACTTACTTATATATATTAGCGAAAGCTGAACTCTGTGCTTGTGAACAGCACTGGGTATCTATGCTTGCTGCTTATACTTTTGACCTTAAGCATATTGCTTGAAGTAAGAACACTGTAGCAGACGCTTTAAGCCATGATCCATTCGCGCAAACCATTGCTCATAGGCTCATAACTGAGCAATATGGGAGTCTGCTTTCTGAGGCTGAAACTGTCAACAAAGATGGAGTTCAGGACACCTTCTGTTTACAGTTAGAACCCTGTTGAAGCTGTAACTGAGTTGAGGGCTATGCAAACAATCCAATCCATCCAGTATGCTACAACCAATAGATTTGATCCAGTTTCAGCAATCCCTCTCATTGAGATGCATCAGGGTCAAGAAGCAGACCCATCGATTTCTAAGATAATGCCCTATCTGGAGAAGCAGAAAGGCCATCAAGGCGAGAGGTGGTCGCAATGGATGCTGTGACTCTAATTATGTTATATGTAAAAAATACAGAGGCTAAAGCAAAGTGTGTCATCCAGGTGCTCGTAAACAGTGCCTAAGGGGCTTCAAGTATTGGGTTTGCCTATAAAAGTTTACAATAAAAAAAAAAAAACTGCCTCGGTCATAAATTGTATTAATTTGTAAGCGTTGTTATTGGTAGTTGAAATTAGTAAGCATAAGGAAGACATGAGACAATGACATTTTGTGTATTAAAAGTACAAGCTGACTAAGTTTTAATGCTATTTAGATTAAGCATTCATTACTTTCTCTCATTTAAATTTTTTTGTACCTCCTATATCATGCCCTTATGACAGACACTTGACCAATTTCCTTGTTCCAACTGACATGTTTACTTAATTTATATGTATCTGTACTAAAAGCATAACACATTTGACGACTTAAGACACTGACCTGTTCCTCTTCAAAAAAAACAACCTGTGTTTTCATCCTCTTGCTAAGATCTCCTCCTGCACAATACTCCACCACAATATAAAAGAATCCAGCTTCTTTATCTGAAGAAAAAATAATCAATTAAATAAGAGTTAATGTATTTGTAAATGTAAAGGCTTTCTTCACAATATGTATCCATCATTTTAAGTGTTCCAAGATTCAGTTTTCAAAATCCTAAATGTAAATATAATACAGTAGGATTATAACCATTCGCAATAACCTCTGAACATTTAAACAAACACACCTTCAAACGACTCCAAATAAGAAACTATATATCCGTGGCTTAGGGTCTTCAAGATCTCAACTTCCTTTTGGACTTCTTGAAGGATCTTCGCCTATGAAGAACATTTAAAAAAAAGAGCTTACATTTAAGATTACAGCATTTAAAAAATAATAGTAGCATCTTAATAATAAATTGTGTGATTATACTGTATTATCGACAGCACTTACATCTCTACAGTTAATCTCTTTGATTATACAGAGATCTCCGTCTTTGTCCTTCACCAGAAACACCTTTCCTGACACACCTGCTTCACATTCTTTCTTCACTGTGTAACCATGTTTTTCTAAAAATGATTCTAAAAAGTGACAATATACACCAAGAATAAACAACAGCTGCTAATGGAGCAGTGATCAGTATAAACATACAAATCAGCAAGTGACAGTAGAGAGTATGACAGAATCAGGCATTTAGTCAAATAACCAAAGTAATAAAGAAAAGCAAGTGAGAAAAGCAAGACAGAGGTTGTTTCTGGCAGATAATGAAAAGCAAGACAGAGGTTGCTTTTGGCAGATAATGATAATTATTGTTCTTTAACCTCATGTCTAACTCTGTTTCTGTAAAATATCCAGCCTGACCTCACGAGAAAACGTAGGTATTTTCCGTTTTGCTAGTTTAGTGGCTAATTCGTACAAGTTCAGTCGTACCAAAATGTATTTTAAAAACTCTCATTGAGTGATGAGCAAATCGTACTGAATTGTACGAATTAGATCGTATGAATTAGCCACTAAATCCAAAAGTTACAAATTACCATGAGATAGCGTTGCAGTATCTTATTCTCCCTTAGTAGACAGTAGAAATGTAAGTTCATATGCTTATTTATTGGTGTCGTGTTTTGTTATGTCTTATGTTTGTGTATGTGTGATATTAAAAGCAGACACAATCATGATACACTGTAGAATTGTTTTTCTCACCCCTAAAAATGCAGTGAATGTTGTAAATATGTTTTTAAATTACAAAATTTTATTAAAAATTGAATGAAAAATAATAATGATGTTGGTCAAATTCATTGTGAAATATACTTACCAAATGAAGGTAGAAGTCCTTGTCTGATATCCATCTGAAGGGAAAAAAACAATCTCGTAAAGGGTCACGAAACACTAAAACACATGTGTTGAGCTGTTGACAGTCATATATGTGTCCCACGCTGCTACAAACACTATTAGGACACATATATTGCACTAAAAAGTGAAAATTGTTTGTTTTTGCCTTATTTCGAGGTTTTCGCATCTGGAAATGGTGAAATATAGATTTCCTTTTAAAAAAAGACGCAGCTCCAGTTAGTGTTGATTGTCCTGTCTCTACGGAATTGGTAAGTGTGTGTAATCAGTGTTCTTTGTTTATATTTTTCAAATGGCAAAGTTTTTAAAGATATACCTTAGTCAAAATGATTTAGTTGCTAAGTTTACAGTATGTTAACATCATTACAATATTATAGACTGAAAGATCCGCTGTTGCTCTCCGAATGTAAACATGTATACACAGCAATCAAACTATTACTGTCGTGTAGGATTTTCACCGCATATGATTTTCGCTGCATTTTGTGACAGAATAGTCAATACACACGCGGCTGTTTGACGATATTCTCTGCACCTACTGAGTCTCTGCATCTACTGAGAAATGCACAGTTTTTTTTTCTCCCATACGGTGTGCGGTATCAAAAGTTCCATTAAAACTGCACTTTTCCAGCAGTGTCTTACATCCAATTTCTCATTTGTCATGGGGGGCATGCATTAAATGTTCCTAAATGAAAGTGAAAGTGTCAAACTGCAGTTAAAGTCGACAAACCAAGAATGAAACACCTGAAATTACATGAATTTCCAGGGGAAATGTGGATAGCATATCAATGATGCAATGATGTTAATCGAATTATGTGCTGTAACATGTAAAACGGGATCATAAAAGGAACATTCATAAAGCAACTCATGTGAACACCTTCTTCATATTATTGTCTTATTCAGATTAAGCCAAGTAATTTGATTACTGAAGTCCATGTAAACGTGCACGTACTGAAACTTCCCTTTTCATGCAAATCCTTCCCTCTTTCACCACTCGACACTCCCACCTAAACAGAGCTGGACTCACCCATTTTCCTGACTTTTTCAAACAGAGGTGTGAAAACACCCTGCTGAGACAGGGGGGTTTCATGGCCCTTTAAGGTACAGTTTACCCAAACATGAAAGTCCTGTCACTTACTCCATCTTTTTTAGTTTAAAGAGCCCCTATTATGGGTTTTTGAAAATGACCTCTCATGCAGTGTGTAACACAGCTCTAAGTGAATTGAAACAGCCAGCTGAGGTTTAAATCTGAAAATGCACCGTGATTAAAACTTTTGACTCTCAAAAGAAAAAAAGAGTTGACTCAGAATTGTTTATATGATTTGTCTTTCATCCAAATCTTTTGCCTGTTCGTATCAACGTCAACACAAAACAATAACCAAATATGAGGTGCTGGATCCGGTAAAACGTGAATGTACCTTTCCCTTCTAAACCTAATGGAGTGCGGATGTAGGATTGCTCATGACTGAAGATTACTGAAAATGAATGAGCGAACATTCTGGTGATTAATACAATAGCCTACCCTGCATTGGGAGATTTACCGGGCGTATGTTAAACGAAGAATCAGCAGAGTCTATTAATGTGTTAGATTTCGTCAGACCTTGACAGGAACTTTGTCAGTACACAGTTCATGGACCAGTTTCGGGATCACTTTATGTTGATGGCCCTTTAACATATTTTATTGAATTTAAGTTACATTGCATCTACATGCCAACTAATTCTCAATAGATTATAAGTAGACTGTTAGGGTTAGAGTAAGTTGACATACTTGCAAAGTTTCTTATAGTCAGTTAAATGTCTGTTGATGGAGCAGTATCAGCAGATATTAAGCAGACAGTCTACTAACACTTAAATGAGAAGTAATTGCATGTAGTTGCAATGCAACTTTTAGTCAACAAAATGTGGAATAGGCGCCATCAAAATAAAGTCTTACCTCAGTTTCTTCCTCCTCTAGTTCACTTCTTGTAAATCTAATTAAAATGGTTGCCTCCTTGTTTTCTCCAGCTTGCAAAATATGTATTTAGTTTTGTTTTGTTGCCAAAGCGGTTTGAGTTCATTTTTTACTTCACACGTGATGTTTGACATTGGAAACTTGGGGTTCTTACATTTAAAAGTAGAACACTGTGCCCGCTGCATAAAAACATAAAAAAATAACCAAACATGTTTTAAATATTTTGTAACTAAATAAATTTTGTTTCGCAGGTGCGGAGGCACCTATTGTTTTTGTTAGAGTTCCTATTCTTCTTCTTCCACTGGATTTGGATGACAGCCCATATAACCGTCTGCGGGAAAGTTGTATAATTTGGCACAATGATATCATAAACCAGCAAACCTGAATCTCTAACTCAAACTCTCTAGCACCAAAGTTTCACTCATGTTTATCGTTATAACTTTTGAACCGAATGGGCTACAATCAAAATGGTAGGCTCTGTCCCATTCAAACGCACCCTATGATGCCATTTTCCATATTTATTTCAATTTTTTTTCGCTATTTTAAATTTTTCGCAAAACCTGTTTGATGGAACTCCTCCCAGGTCGTTTCTCTGATTTCCACCAAAATCTACAGACCATGCTGATCAAGAGCAAGTAGAGCTTGCGAAAATGGACTTGAGTCGATATCTTCATAACGCGTTAACGTATTCACACCAAACTTGGTGTGTGTTATGACAACTATGGTCTGAGATGCAAAAGTCTGGAGATTCAAAAAATGCCTTTTTTTTTTGCTTATAACTTCTCAACTGTTTGTCCAAAGTTCATAAAATTGCTCTCTTTACATCTGGCGGAGAATGCAGCGTCGGACAATGTCTTGATTTTCCAAGGTCAGCCATTTTGTCCGTCGGCCAGTACATACTTTAAATGTATTCAAAAACTCATTGTTTTGTCTGATGCTTCTTACTAACCTTGTTGTTTTGGCCTCTGGACTGCTTTGCTCATTTTGCCTCTGAAGTGCTTGGCCCCTTAATTGCTGCTTGCAGCTATATTTATTATTTTAATTCTAAATTAAAGTTACTAAAATTGCCCCAAAGTGCTTTATTTTCTTTTTTTTTCTTTTAGCGTCGAGTATGATTGTAGAAATATTTTAGCTGTTGTGAAATAGAGGTCTGCATTCCTGTGGTCAAACAATAGAGATGCTTTTTCAGATGTCCTTTCAGAGAAGCATACAGTATCTTTAAACTGGAACTTTAGCCTGCTGTGCACTAGCCTTCCGTGTCTAAGAGCATGCAGCCACACACAGGTAGCCTGTACTCAGCACTGTATACACACTCTACAACAGTAGTTGATTTTTAGATTACATTCAAATTATCTCTAAGAGCATTCTGTGAGTAACATTCAGTGGTGTAGTGCATGTTAAAATTAAAAACAATAGAAAAGGATCTGTCTGCATCAAAATGAACAGTTTAAACATAGAAGTTCATGAGTAGTTAAGAATGAGTTAATGATAATGTGTCACTTAAAGTCATGACAAAGATATTTTAACAGTTGGAGTTCTTGTTAGTTACATTTAGCTCAAACTAAAATGTGATTTAATGGATTAATTGACAAACATATTAAAGTGCTAATGTAAATGTACTAACAAAAATTAAGGTAGCTGTTATTCACACATCAGAATCAGAATCAGAATCAGTTTTATTGCCAAGTGTGCTTCACATACACAAGGAATTTGTTTTGGCAACAGAAGCTTCCAGTGTACATAAAGTGACAAGTGACAACACAAAATTAAATATGAAAAAATAAAAAATAAAAGACGATAAACATTAAACAGAGATGCAGTTAGTCAAAAAGATCTGGATGTTGAATTGTATGTACAGATTTGTTGTAAATATACAGGTTGTAAGGTGCTGTGTACAAATGCGTGTGAGAAAGTATTGCATTGTATATTGTTGTAAGGTTCTGTGTACAAGTGCGTATGAGAAAGTATTGCACATTTATTGCACAGTAGGAGAATATTTAACTGTTCATGAGGTAGATGGCCTGAGGAAAGAAACTTTCCTGTGTCTGGCTGTTTTTGTGCTTGGTGCTCTGTAGCGCCGACCAGACGGTAACAGTTCGAACAGATAGTGTGCTGGGTGTGAGTCGTCCAGAGTGATTTTGCGAGCCCTTTTACTCACTCTGGAGGAGGAGAACTCATGTGACATGAACTCATGTGACTCATGTTGTAGCGAAAGTTATTTTTTATTTCGCACATGCCTTAGCTCACCATTAAAAACGTTTAATTTGCATATTAGTACATCATTATCCATGTACTGTTATTGTAAAGTGTTAGCATGCTTTATATTTTATCATGCCTTATTATTATTTTGAATTCTACTGAAATTATTATGATTAGTAAATTGTGAGGATGCTTTTGTTGACCCTTGGTGTATTACTAGAGAATCACCAGTGAATGGCTATGAGCACTTCATCGTAGGCATTTTGATTTCTGACCATTTTTGATTAGGGATGCACCGATCCCGTTTCTTGGATCGGATATCGGTTCGATATCGCATATTTTTGCTGGATCGGATATCGGCCTGCTGGTACCGATCCAAATCCGATCTTGCGCGTGCGCTGTATTTTGTGTAATTTATAAGCCAACAAAAGCCACAAAGGAAGCCTATTATAAAGCACTAGAAAGTTGACAAGCAGACCTGCTATATCATAAATGTTTTGAAGCCATTCTATAGTTTAATGTGAAGCACAGATGAATATTCACGTGGTTAAATTCATGTTCACTTCAGCGCTTCCCGCCGCTGCGCCTGTCAATCATTCTCCATTCATTCACAATTCAAACTGCGTGTCGCGTTCATGACAGCACGAAAAACTTTCTCCAAGACTATTTGTTCTTGTTAGTTTAAATAATCAGTGTGGAAATGCATTTAGTTTTGCATTAAATGGGTTCATTTTGACCTGAAACATAGAGATCATTGCTGTTTCTAAATCACGCGCAGTGTCTGTTAGATCAGCAGATCACATTCACAACACTGGAGTAGGGTTAGCCAGCCTATTATCTCTGCTTCACACACAAAGTAGGCCTACCTGAAACTTTAAATTAGAAAAGGCTCAATAATCATTGGACATCCTGAACGCACTGATTTCTCCCCTTTGTGCTGCTGTTTTGGAAGTGTCCGTATACCGGAGGGCTGCGCGCTGTGTCTCAGTGATGCAAACGCTTCATTCAGGCACCGGCTGCGCAGACGCGACATGCACCGCTCCGTAAGATTATTCTTGTATTAGGCTAAGTTTATGTTATTATGTTCCTTCCGCGAAAGTTTGTTCCTTCTTATGTTTGTGCCGCGAAGAGTTTGTAAAGCCTGGCTCATTGTGGTTTAGTTGATTAAATTATTAAAAGTGAAAATGACAGCCTGGGGGGCATATGAATTGTCAATAACCGAAAATTATTTAGCCTAATATAGGCTACTCTGAAACTGTGAATATTTCGCTGTAATTATATATATATTAACATTTTATTTAACAGAGCAGTTTGTCAGATTGTGCACTAAAGCATGTAAACGGACCTTGTTTTGAACTTCACATCAAATATTCTTGTTTATTTTGTAGATAACTGACCAGCAAAAATACATTTAACAAAACCAACAAATTATACCAAACGAAATTCGTTTAAAAAAGATAAATTTTCAGACAAAAAATTATTTTACAGACATGCTTTCAGTTTCTCCATCTCACGCAGCTATAGGCGAGGGAATGTTTATTAAGTAAAACTGGCCTCAGACGGTTTAGTTTAGTCTGCTTCAAACCTGCAGGAAAATATCAGGCTTTGCTAAAAGGCCGATTGTTTTACCAACGATTGGGGTCAATAGTGGTAGCCTATTACAGATTTCAAAGAAAAATCTAAATATTAAAAAGGAAACATAGGCTGGACCACATCAGATCAATGTCATAATGAATGCTCAAATAATGTAGTCCATAGTTTATAGCAAGCATCATATTTAGTTAAATTGTGCCATCTGTCATCTACAGTAGCCCTATAGGTCTGTTATTTTTACTGAAGAAGATATATTATTTGAGTTAATCAGCAGAACTATAGAAACCGTATTATGTTAATAAAAAAATAATAATAAAAAACAGCACAATATCGGGATCGGTATCGGTCAATACTCAGAATTTTAGTATCGAGATCGGATCGGTTTCAAAAAAATGGTATCGGTGCATCCCTATATTTGATCTGGCAAGTTGCATGGTAAAATACTGGGTAGATTACCTTTTCAGTCAAAGAGCAAGCAATAGCTGGCGGACTTTAAAGGTGCCAGTTGCCTGCAAACCTCTGACTTAAGAATCAAGCTGACGAGCCCAAGTGGTGTAGACGTGAATTGGCCATGCATGGACTCAAAACGACAACTGGTCTGCAATGAACAAATAACTGAAAGTAGTATAGTGTATTCGAAATAATCCAATATCCAAATGTATTCATTTTTGATGAATGTGATCTGTTGATAATTAGAAACACAGTCTAAATTTAATGATCACTTGGTATTGGAGTCAAAGTAAACTTGTAGCTTGAACAAAATTAGAAACAAAAAATGACAGATAAGTTGTAATGAAATTTTAAGAAGCGCAAGAAAAGGCTTACGCACATTTAAACTTCACCCATTCCATTGGATACCACCATTTGGCCAATGGATAGATCCTTACATTGATATACTGTTGGTTTACTGCTGTAGTTGGTGCTACCCAGGTTTTGGCTGTAGCTCTATTTAAATTGTAGGACAGGTTAAAGTACGACTTGCATGCTTGTGTTTTCTCTTTGACTACTCTTTCACGTCCACTGTAATTGCAGTCTTCATGGTTTCATAAAATCATAATATTGTCACAAATACATATAATCTCTCATCCCTAATTTATAGAATAATTGAGGCGAAAGTTATAAAATCCTATATTTGTGTAGTAGGCATGAGTGAATATTTAAAAGATTAGCAACATAACCACTGCAGTTCATTACATTAAGTTTGCTTTAAAAAGTGAATTATTTATCCTCATGTAATGAACACAACTCACCTGAAACGGCTGTTAAATGTTGATTCTGAGATGAACTTCAGCTTCACTCTCTAGTCTTCTGTGTGTCTGTCTGTGCAGTCAGATTTGCTATATATACTGGTTAAAGAAGCCTAACTGGCTGAAGTCCCTCCCAACAAAAAGCCTCTTCAATGTGTGATCTGATTAGTCTGATAATAAAATATTTTCAGGAAGAACACACTTGTCTGGAGAAATGTGCACATTGTGTAATTTGATGTGTCCTTGCTTAGCTGATATAAAAAAATAAACCCAACAACCACATGAACAAGTACAAATAAAACCCTTTGATTATATCATTGCCATAACTTTAATAGAGCATTCCATAGTGTTAACATTTTAATAAGGTTTCAAAATAAGAATGAACACTTGCACAGCATTTATTCATCATGTAGTTCAACATTTACTAACGCATTATTAAAATCCAAATTCATGCCTGTTAACAGTAATTAATGAACTGTCAGTTAACAGGAACAAACGATAAACTGTATTTTCATGAACTAATGTTACAAAGAGGGCAAATACTGTAATAAATGTAATTGTTTATGTTAGTAAATACATTAACTCATATTAACTAATACAAGCTTATTGTGAAGTGCTGATGAACTGTCAAATGGCTAAGGAACGTACATTGCAAGCTGGCCAAAGTAGTAGGCTCTATTTCCGGGACATTATATTTCATTTGCGAGCATCTGGGACTTTCTATCAATATGCGGGAGACTCCTAGAGCTTCTGGAAGACTTGAGGTGTCTGTAAAAATATGAAAATGCATGGTGCCTTATAATGTCTTAATGTTTTAAAATCAATGGAAATGAATGAGACTGGAAGTCTCAAGCCCAAAAAGATTTAAATGGCTGCAACCACACGTACATGGAGAATACAGTCAATAGGCTAATTGCATATCTCCACCATCTTGGATTTTTTTTATTTACATAAACAGCAGATTTTGTCTTTGTCCTTTTGTCCTTTTTTTTTTTTTTTTTTTGAATAATGATGATTAAACCTTTTAGCAGCAGTAATACAATTCACTGTCGCTTTAAGCATAGTTCACACTACATGACTAAACATCTGCAGACTGATGTGCTGTTAAGACTACATGACTTGATTTTTGTCTTTAAATTGCTGTGGTGCTCACACTAAATGGCAAAATATAAATGATACACAAGAGGGGGGTCACACTATACATGAAATTTTTTTTTACAACTGTCACCAAAAGCTCCATTCAGCCCCCAAATCACAGCCAATGAAATGTTGATGGCAGAGCCATCAGTAAGAGCTGAACACTAACCGTGCGTTCACACCAAATGTGGTGAGATCGTCAAAGTTCGCTCTGGCCGCCCCGGCGACAACGTTGTCAGCCTTCACAGCTCCAGGGGCAAGAGCATCAAAATTCGCTACATTGATCTTGTATTTAAAGGAGCTGTTGCAGCCTATCAGCAAATAACTTACATTCCTGCATAAAACATGCTTTCGAGCGTGAAAATGTTGTGCACTTTTTATCAGATTCATTTAACAATGGTAGATCAAGTAGTTACGTGTGCTGTGGCTTTGCTCCACTTATCTAATATGTGTCCATATGTTAGAAATATTCTGAAGCAGCAACACTGTTTTGTACTGTCACATCAGTATCTAGTCAGTAACTTTTTTAATGTATGTCCCTGTAAGAAAACATTGTAAATAATTGGAAATCCGGCAAACGCAATTTTAAAACCCGTGGGAACAACTGTTGTCAGAACTAAAGTTCTGGACTCCTCTCAAACGGTGGACTTCTACATTCTCATTGGCTGCCGCCGAACCACGTCATAGCTCATTACCATAAAGTTGACTTGATTTCAACTCTCCGCTACACCCACACCGGCGAAGACGCACTACGATACTCCTCGCCGCTTATCGCTGCCGGCTCCTTTTAAAAATGAATGACTTCCGGCTACTTTGACGCTCTCGCCGCTTTCGGTGCAAACACACAGTAATGGCTGCTTGTGTGATGATGACATCACTGACACATGTTTAAAATCTCTCTGAAAGTGTTCAAGGGAGCGTTTCAAAGCATCGTCAAACTGATGTGTCTGCGGATTGATCACTTGCATATCTGCACGGCTCAGTGGATAGATGTGGCTTTATCATTTTCATGTGTAAACGCAGGGTAAAGCAAGTGCATCGATGACTATTCTGGCCAGTTTCAGACATTTCTGTGGAGCTCCTGAACACAATCTCCAATACGCTCATGATGACTCGCTCACTCATAGGCTGCAGCTCCTCACTACATCTGACCCCTCATGGGGTCAAGTCGGCTGACTGCTCTGGAATATTTGGCATGCTAGATATTGTCTGCGAGGTGTGGGCAACGAGTCAGCAAGCCTCTTTTATACAATGTTCAGTAGATCACGCTAAGCGCCAAGCACTAACAGACTTCCCCCAATAACTTGCAAATTGCGCCAAAATCCTGTAGTGTGAATTAGGCATTAAGAGCCACGCAGTTCGGTTTATGGTTTCAATTTCACATTGTTACACCACATCACAGGGAACCATCATCCATTCACATGGTTTCTCTTATCATTGTTATGTCGATTACACACAGCTCTTTTATTTCATCCAGAATTGCACTGCCTGGAGGATATCTCAGCTTGGATGAAAGCCCATCACCTACAGCTTATTCTGGCAAAAACAAAACTTCCCTGCAACTCCTCAACTGCTTACAGAACAGACACTTGCACTGCACCCTCTTACCGCCACCTGCTCCTGAAGGTCTACACTTTTGGCCCGTTTCCACTGAGTGGTACAGTACGGGTCGGTATGGGTTACCTTCATCAGGCTTGAGTTTCCAATTGCTAAAAGGGTACCAAGGGTACTCTTTTGGTGGGCGTGGTGTACAAAAAATAGTTTTAGTCAATGTCATTTTCGCTCGAGAAAATGCCTACAGTAAGGCTGTAAGGCAGGGGTGTCAAACTCAGTTCCTGGAGGGCCGGAGCCCTGCATAGTTTAGTTCCAACCCTGCTTCAACACACTTACCTATAAGTTTCAAACAAAACTGAAGGACTCAATTAGTTTGATCAGGTGTGTTTAATTAGGGTTGGAACTAAACTGTGCAGAGCTTCGGCCCTCCAGGAACTGAGTTTGACACCTGTGCTGTAAGCCATTCACATATCATATTAAAAGCAAAACAGATGCTTTAAACATAAATACTTGTGTTTAAAGGTTTATTACTAACTTTCTATGAACATGATCTGACTGTAACTGCAGAACAATCATGCGAAATAGCCTGCTGTAACGTCTGCAATTATATAAAATAAATAAATAAATGCAACTCTGGCGCCTAGACTGCATCTCTGCACAAGAAGTTTGGCCAGACAAATGATCGTGTCCAACTGAGCCTGGTTTTTATCAAGGTTTTTTTTTTTCCTTCACTTTCGTCAATTGGTGAAGTTTGTTCCTCGCCACTGGCTTGCATGGTTCGGGACTTGTAGAGCTGCGCATGGATGGATTTGCTCTGCAGTGTTTGAACTTTCATCAGTGAAAATTATTATTATGTTAATGTACAAAATAAACTTGATTTAAAGTCCACAAACCGGGATTGAAGCATCTTCTTTTATAAATGTTCTGACACACGGCTGTACTGATAAAGTAAAGCTGAAGTAAATCGTTGTAATTCACAAACATGCACTGTTTTAAAAGATTTTAAACCTGTAAATCTCACTCTTGACCACATTTGATGATGATTGATGATTCTAGCAAACTGAACAGACCTTTTATTCCCGGTTGCTTTGCGCTCGTCCTGTCTTGTTGATATGATTATGATATGATATGATTAAACGTTTAACGATATGATTAAACGTAACTACGGAGACATGTTAATACACAGCTGTCAATCAATTTGGTGGGCGGGGGGACCGCACTTCTACGTCAAGTCGGTCTCCAAACCGCTCCAATTGGTCCACCGTTATTATGTTGTTAAATTGAAAAAAAAAGCACTGGGTGTGTTTATATCACCCCAATATGACGATATATACACTATACCTACACATATGTCTGTCCAAACTGCTTGAAAAGTAGATTTTTCACCATAGGTGCCCTTTAAAACATTATTTTCCAGCCGCAGCAGCGCTTCATTCTTGAAATGTATAGTTTGTCTTTGTTGCCCTTGGTCCGGACCAATTGAACCGAACCACAGATGTGAAAGCCCCCTAAGGAAAAAAAAAGGGCAGGTGCTCAAGCACCCAAGCCCCCCTTCTGCATGTGCCTGTTGTTTATAGCGAAGTAAAATGAAATTATTCTGCAAACAGAGATAAACAAACCTCGCGTTCACAGTTCAGTCTGCGGCTGCTCATTAACCCTTGATCAGTTCACTACACCGGTGGTCAGACAGACGCTCACCGCAGTTGTCATAAATATCAAAGGATCAGTGTTTTCAATTACAAGACTTATTTTAGGTTTCAAAGGGTGAACTACACATTAGTAGTAGCAGAACAACCCTTTACAGTTCATGTAATACACCACACTTGTCTGTGAAAAGGGCAATAATCATATAAAGCATAATCTGACAACGTGCTTCATACAGAACACACACTGTGTGCATAATTAGACATTTTGTGCTGTCCGTAACTACTTTTGCACATGCAGGTCAGTTTAGGACCATGATCTGTACACACTGCAGATCTGAGATTGGCCACATTTATAACAACAATATGAACAGCTATACAAAAAAATCAGATCTGAGAAAAAAAATCTGATTTGAGCACTAAACTTCGCAGTGTGAATGTAGCCTTTCGTGCTTTTAAAAACATGAATCAAATACACTGCATTAAATGATGCATGTCTCATGCTGAACAAGTCACATTAAATTCCCTCATTAATTTCCACGTGAAACAGCTTAGTGGAGGAATGAATGTGGACTGCTTAAAGCGGCTGGGATATGATGCAATAAGCATATTGATTAATGCTTTTTCCATTATCATTGGAGGCCATTGATTGAGCTGTCTAATTACTTTAACATGATCTGGCTCATATCTCAGCTCAACCATCTGTAAACTCACACAGGTTTCATTCAAGGCTGTTGAATTAACATAAATACAATACATGCTTGCAAAAAAGACAAAGTTGGCCGTACAAAAAGCAGCATGCTGTCATTTTTCTGTTATTTTCTTCTCAGAGCAGAGTTCTCAGAGCAGAGGGTTGTTTCAGTTCTGCTAAACACAAAGAAAGACATTTGTGCGGTTGCGGATGCGGCATCCTCTCATAAAACACCAGAGAAGTTCAATTAAAGTTCTGATTCCCAGTCCATCTTAATCTTATTTAGGGTAGATTCATCAGCTGGGGAGAGTAAATGATACAAATATGACAGTCTCTTGACAAGGTTTTAGCTTTGATAATCAAATCTATTCTGCTACGTGTTGGGATATGTGGGAATGAAGTTCTGTGTGTTCTTGCAAAGTCACATAGTAGTTGGGAGTATCGGAAAAAGTCTGACCTTTGTAAATTAAATGCAGATATCAGCTGGTTAAAGCTTGCAAACAGATCTTCAATATAATAATCTACCAACTTACTAGGAGATCTCTTACATCTCTTTTCTGCATCAAGGGATATAACAACCTCTGGGCTATCAGGAGGATGACATCTAGAAGTCGTCTTATATTGGAATAAGAATGTCTTCCTTTTATGAACCCTGTCTGATCTTCACAGATGGTCCGTGTCATAATAGATTCTAATCTCTGTTTTAATATGCTTGCAAGAATTTTATCAGCAGGAAGCAGGGCTATTGGACGGTATGATGCACAGTTCAATGGGTCTTTACCCTTTTTTATAATTAACCCTCCTGTTGTGTTCACATCCTGCCCCTTACTTTAGTGTTCCCGGTCAAAATTGACCGGTCTGTTTTAACTGCTCCTATATTAGCACAAAAAAAAACAAAAAACATTTTTCACCACAAAATTTTTATTCAACATTCTTTAGCTGTGAACAATGTTTTAAAGTAGTGTTTAACATGAATTTATAGAATTAGACATAAAAGAAGATGTTTACAAAATGAAGAATAGATGACAAATCAAAATACTTTGTTTCATTACTAATAGACAGCTCGCTAAAATAACTATCACAGGGTTTGACCAAAGAAATTGAAATTTTAATTCATCTGAATGATTTATCAACCAGCAAAGCACAAACAAAACGATATACTTTCCTGTGTTTTGAGTGCTCAAAATGTTATTTAGTCCTTCAATTGGACTATATTAGTGTACTAATATAGGGAATAGTGACTGAGGGTATAGACAGTGAGCATGGCCACAGAACTAGCACTAGTTATACTCATTTTTAAGAGCGAGACGCTAATGGTCTAATCCAATAAAATAATTGATGCTAAGTGCTCCTGTTACACCCAGAGATAGGCTGAACAAAGAATATCAGAAAGAAAGAAAGAAACAAACAAACAAACAAACAAACACACAAAGATGTGTTCACCGAATTGGTTCTATCACTGTCTCTGCACTCCACCTATAGCTGGTGGGTGGTGAGCCCACTGGCGCCATTGTCCTGTGGCTGCTGTCGCATCATCCAAGTGAATGCTGCACACTGGTGGTGGTGTGGAGAGACCCCCCTCATGATTGTGAAGTGCTTTGGGTGTATGACCATACACAATAAATGTGCTAAATAATTCTACATTACATTACAATTGTTTTATCAGGAAGTTATTTCACGTTGGAGAATCCAACCCTATCTCATGGCAATTCATAACTTATGGGTTTAGTGGCTAATCTGTTTGAATTCGAACAATCTCATTCATACAATTTAGTACAATTTGCTTATCCCCAATGACGGTTGGGTTTAGGGGTGGGGTTGGGGGCCACGCCTCCTTTTAAAAATTGTACATTTTCATATGACTGAATGTGTACGAATTAGCCACTAAAGTGACAAAACGTAAAAAAAATAGTTATGTTTCCTTGTGAGATCCAGCTGAAGGATTGCCACATAAGTGCGGAAAAGAGATTGAAATCAGTCAAACTGATGTGTTTGCGTATTGATCGCTCAGTGGATAGATGAGATGACATTGATCAGTCTGAAATGTGAGTGAGTGAGTGGGTTGGGGTGGTGTGTATGGGGATGTTTTCATGTCTGATGGATGAATATTGTCTGGATACCCATTTATTTTCTGTGGTGGTCACTTTTGACCAGGAACACCACAGGTGTAACAAGGTTGATTAAAACACTCAAAATTTAATGAAAGAGGTGATCTTCACTTTTATATGTTCAAGTGCATAGTGTGGAGGATATCATACGATCTTGAGGCAATCAGATGTAAAACACAGTAATTATGAGTGTTTTAAGTTGTGAATCGGTCAGATTTGACCCGAACACGACAGGAAGGTTAAGGAGACGGAGGCCTTTGCAAGTGTGTGTGGTAAGGTGCCTTGTTCATATGCATGACTAAATGAAGTTTTAGAAACTAATTTCAAGAGGAGCAAGTGGTATGATTGATCGTGGTTAGTCTCGCATCAATAATCATTGCTAGTCCAATCAGGTGAATTCTAGCCTCCAATAAATAAACCCATTTATCATACCTCCTTATCTTCGTTTAGAATCCCCCTATCAACCCCCTCTCCCCCTTTCTTCCTTTACCAGGGGGAGCTTTCAAGAACTACCTGATCTCTGACCCCGTCATGTTACATGACCAGGCGGAAGCACTGGGCTTAAAGTGGCATGAAACCCCCCTGTCTCAGCAGGCTGTTTTCACACCTCTAGTTTGGAAAAAGTCAGGAAAGTGGGCTTGTCCAGCTCTGTTTAGGTGGGAGTGTCGGGGGAGGGAAAGAGGTAAGGATTTGCAAATATAGGAGTTTCCATTTGGGCACGCGCTGATATTCACAGAGGCGAGGAAAACAGTGTTGCCAGATTGGCCGGTTTCCCGTCCAATTAAGCGGTTTTGAATCAGATTGTGCGGGTAAAAAATCAGCTACATCTGGCAACACTTTAGGCAAAACAAACACACAGAGGCAGGGGAGAAAGACAGTGACTGTGTTCACATGGACATCAGTAATCAAATTATTTGCCAAATTATTAATTTGGCGACTTTAACTGCAGTTTGGCACTTTCACTTTTTATTCAGGAACATTTCCTGCATGCCCCCCGTGACAAACGAGATATTGAAAGCAAAGAACAGCTGGAGAGTGGAGTTTTAATGTAATGTTTGATACCGCACGGCATATGGGAGAAAAAAAATCCTCCGCATTTCTCTGAAACTTAGATGCACTCGGTAGGTAGCGTCAGAAAGCCGTGTGTATATAGATTATCCTGTCACAAAATGCGGCGAAAATCCTACACAACAGTAATAGTTTGATTGTGGTGTTTACATGTTTACATTCGGAGAGCAGCATTTACAGCGGATCTTTCAGTCTATAATATTGTACTATAATATTGCAGTGAAATTAACGTACTGTAAACTTAGTAACTAAATCATTTTGACTATGGTATGTCTTTAAAAACTGAAAGAGCACTGCTGACGATATGAAGTAACTTTGCCATCTGAATAAACAAACAAAGGGCACTGATCTCACACTTACCAAATCTGTAGACACAGGACAATCTATTCAAATTGGAGCTGTGTCTTTTTTAAAAGGAGACGAGCGGCAAATCCGGATTTCACCATTTCCAGATGCGAAAAGCTCTCAGGTAAAAATGTTCCTTACAAACGCATTTCTGTCGCGTGTCACGTGCACTGTAATCCACACGTGAGTCCAGCAGTGCTCGCATAGTGAGGCAATGAAAACAAGACCTTCGTTGCAGCACATTTATAAACACAACACTGACGACCCATGTCTCCAAATTCTCGTTCTTTCACTTGTTTTGGCAACACAGCGTGGCGTCTCTCTGTCGTCTGAACACTGTAACAGGTAAAACAGTCTCCGAAGTTATCATGCATATTAATGAAGTTGCGCCGCATACAAAATAGAGCGCGCTGATTGGTTTGAGCCAAGTCTTTCTCATGAATTAATGCCACACACTCAGAGACGTCACGATGTACTCGCCGGTACAGACATCCAGGCTCCACGCTGGATTCACACACAAGTATCTAATCGCCGTGACGCAACTTCAAAAATTTGTTTCAAACCGGAAGAACGAATTTGCTCAAAATAACGCAAAAACAACCAATTTTCACTTTTTTGTGAGATATATGTGTCCTAATAGTGTTTATAGCAGCGTGGGACACATATATGACTGTCAACAGCTCAACACATGTGTTTTGGTGTTTCGTGACCTCTTAACTATTGATAGTAGCACAATGACGGCAGCTCCAGACAGTCTCACAACACCTTTATTGTTGATGAGAGACAGGGAAATTTGCACAGGAGATATCTTTACTATCTTCACATGGTTGGATGAGACACTAGATAGGGGCGATCGTTCCACTAGTGCCACAGAAGCTCAAAACACTGGATATACAATGTCTGCACTTGCAACTTCCATCACTTGCGCGAGTCACACCAACTGTAAACAGAGGTTGGATTGCATCTGTATATATTTTAGCTGCTGTGACGCGAGCGCACCTTATTCACATCCATGTTTGCTTACTTGTCAGTAATGGCTCTGTGGCGACGCAGTGGCGCAGAAGGTAGTGCTGTCGCCTCACAGCAAGAAGGTCGCTGGGTTGCAGGTTCGAACCTCGGTTGGGTCAGTTTGCGTTTCTGTGTGGAGTTTGCATGTTCTCCCTGCGTTCGCGTGGTTTCCCTAGGGGAATTGGGTAGGCTAAATTGTCCGTAGTGTATGAGTGTGAATGAGTTTGTGGATGTTTCCCAGAGATGGGTTGCGGCTGGAAGGGCATCCGCTGAGTAAAAATGTGCTGGATAAGTTGGCGGTTCATTCCGCTGTGGCGACCCCAGATTAATAAATGGACTAAGCCGACAAGGAAATGAATAATGGTGCTGTTTTTGTAAGTTTGGCGCCATCTGGTTACTGAATAATATGAAGGTTAAAATAGGCTTCATTCAGCCATTTTTGTTTCTGTCAGCTTTGTCTTTAATTGAAGAATTAACAAACTATTATGGGTCAGAGCAACCTTTTTGGGTCTAGATGTTATGTATTGTGTAATAAATGGGATAAATTACATGCCCCTGGTTGTTATCGCGGGATAAACCCTTCAGTCTTATACAACAGCAGCTGACCTGTCAGGTTTTATTATGCAATAACAGCTTGCTGCACGTACTTTACCTCTTACTTGTTACACATCTGTTCTGCTTTTGCATCTTGTGCTTTCATATTTGTTTCAGTTCTTCATTTTTAATAGTTCAGTTCACATCCAGAAAAACTGGTTTCATTTTTGCTTGCTAAATTACATCAGATCACATCCATGGAGGGAAGATTAATTTAATATCTCGTTCAGCAGCTTCATTCAAAACAGAAGTAAAACTAAAACTTTGAACAGCAGAAACTAGTTCCCCTTCAGATCTGGAACTACAGTGTGAGTTGGTGTCTAGAGATGCTTTGGCAACCGCTAGATGACCAATCACAAACAGAAACAAGTTCGCACATGTAAAGCTAATATGGGAGAGACATTTCTTATATCTCCTTGTTATTTTGGGGAAATCACATGACTGTTATAAAACCGTGAACAAAGTGCAACTTCAGCACAAACCAAAGACCAATTAAACAATTTCATTCTCAAATAGTAGAACAAGATGAAACTGAAACTGGCTTTTACTGAATCGTTTTAGTAATAATAAATATGTATTCAATGTAATGGAGGGCAACTTGTTGATTTTTGATTTATGTATTATTTATAACTAGCTCTTCACCAAGTGAAATGAGTGTGATTTTCTTTTGTAATTATAATTTTTTTGTTTGTTTGATGATCAATTTTAGGACAATTTTAAAAAGCACAAAATTTTATTCAGCTTTATGCTGTATTCTTCGTTTTGCAGGATCTATATGGCCCAATCCCAATTCTACCCATTAGCCCTTCCCCTTACCCCTACCCCTCGTTTTGCGCGTTCATGTGAAGTGGTAGTGGTGTCCCAATTCTCTTTAGCTTGAAGGCGTAGGCGAACGAAGATTTTTCAGGACCACACTCGAAACCAAGGGGTACCCTAAAGTAAGGGTACCCGGAAGTAAGGAGATCCACAAATTAGTATTTTTTGCCATTATTACGAATTTTTACAACAAACAAGCACATGTTTTAATATATTCATAACCGCATTCGTGTTTTAACGTCATGCTTTTATAAAAAGAAAGCTAAAATAAAAACCGCTAAATTTTGCGATCTATAATCCCTAATCATAACTCCTTTACCTCAGTCCTACAACATTCTGTCACTCGATGACACTCGAATACCCTGTTAGAAAACTCTAGTGGCTGAGAATGAGCGTTTACAGTGTCTGCTATTGTAATAACAAAGCCTCGTGGTCGTGGTCGCATTAAAAATAATGAGCCTCTACAGAGAAGCTAGACATAGCGTTGGTTTCATACTGATTACTTTATCAAGCAATATTTGTTTTCAACATGCACCGCTGCATTTAAAAGTAGACACTTCAAGCTTTCTATAGATATGTGTCTCATGTCTGTGTGTTTAGTTTTCGTGGAGTTTCAGTGCATATTACTGACGTGTTTGTAAAAACAGTTCACGGAGAGAGAAAAGAGAAAGTGCCTTCACTGTTTATTTGCCTTATTTTGCAAAAGCACACACTTATGTTGTTATTGTGAGTGTACCCCAAAAAAACTAGACACCTAACAGATTTGATTGATGCATTGCTCATATCTGTACGATCAAAACTGAAAGTGTCATTTAAGTTTTTTTCTGCGTTTTGATGTGAAAACACGTCAAAACGCGTATATGCGGGCTTCGACCCCTGGGGGTTAACCCCAATCTCTGTTGTTTCCATCAGCTGTTCTCAGGCAGAATCACCTCTCAAAGGTGTATGTGGTCTGCACACAGAGATACATCTGCACACAGAAACAAAGGGGAAGTGAAAGTATCACCCCTCCTCAATCCCTTTCTTGACATACTTGACACAATTTTACTGACATCTGGCCACAGCAAGCAACTGTAGCAAAAAATCACAAAAACACAGCTGAGAATCATAATGTCCTTATAGACATATCAGGATAATATCAATTTTATTAAAGCAGATCATAAATCACACATACACACACAGCAGTACCAAAGATGCTGCATCTGGGTGCTGCATCTACCCACATCTCCTTTTCCTCTTAGCCCTGTCTATGAACTCTTGACCTGTGTATGCACCCGTCTAGGGGAAGCCCAACTTCCCATCTCTGTAGCTCTCTGTAGTCTCCAGCCAACACCTACACACAGGTCTCGTAGTTTAGCAGTTAGTTAGTAACACATCATAAGATGGGTTAAGTAAAAATATGCTGTATAAGGAAAAATGGTTAAACATCGTCATATCTGACAAAAACACATATAGTAAAGAATGAATAGTGAGGCAAATGGGAGTGTATTCCTCTAATACATCAAAAGAAAAGAGTGAATAGTAAGACATTAAAGCAATATTTTTCTCATCTGCTCCAGTTCTCCTTTCTGTATAGAAAAGTCACACATCACAACTGCAACCCAGACAGGGATGTTCTGCAAGACTTGTTTGTTACAGATTTAGTTATTTGACATTATAGGGGTGGAAAGTTCCTGTCTCATTCTAAGGTCAAACAGAATATCTCATCATATCACCACGTGGACTCGTTAGATTATCATGGTTTGAGCAAACACATGTACATATGCATTATAAGCATGAGCACATATAATTCAAAAGAAGCATTAGATTGTAATTTTAATCCTTCAGTGTTCAATAAATAAAACGCATTGACATCAGTATTTGGGAAGCGTGGACTGTTTAATAACCGGCGGGTAGCTACACTGATTTTAGTGACATTATTAAATTGCAGTACAGACATGTAAATAACGCAATCAAACTATTACCATCATGTAGGACGTTTAACAGCATTTGGTGACAGGATATTCCATACACACATGGCTGTTTGACACTATTCTCGGCAACTACTTGGGCAGTAAAGGACCACAGACACCGGCATCTCGAAATGCGGAGGTTTTTTCTTTCCATTAAACGTGCAGAATCAAATTCCATTAAAGCAACACTGTTACAGCAGTCCTTACTTCATACTCACATCCAATACCTCAGAATGCCACTGGGGCATGATTGAAATGTTCCTGAATGAAAGTGAAACTGCAGAAGTCGCCAAATTAAAAATGAAACGCTCCAAATATGAAATGTGGTTAGTTCGGGTGACGCAATGACGTTAAATGATCTATGTGCTGTAACATGTAAAACGAGATCATGAAAGGAAAATCCAAAAAGCAGCTCATGTAAACACTTAAAGCCAGGGGTGTCCAAACTCGGTCCTGGAGGGCCGGTGTCCTGAAGATTTTAGCTCCAACTTGCCTCAACACACCTGCATGAATGTTTTTTAGAAAGCTTAGTAAGAGCTTAATTAGCTAGCCTGATGGGGTTGGAACTAAACTTTGCAGGACAACGGCCTTCCAGGACTGAGTTTGGACACCCCTGCCTTAAGCACATTATTGTCTTATTCAGATTAAGGCAAATAAATAGATTACTGATGTCCATGTAAAAGTAGTGACTGAAAGTGATGTGGCAAGCTGTCAAAGACAGATTTAAGATGATTCCATGTGCCCTTAAATGTTTCATTAGATTTGATCTGTTTCCCCTCTTACACACTGTGTTAGAATCTTTGCTTGTAACATATACACCTTGCTGCATGTACTTTATCTCTTACTTGTTACACATCTGTTCTGCTTTTTCATCTTGTGCTTTCATATATGTTGCAGTTCTACATTTTTAACAGTTAAACATCCAGAAAAACTGTTTTTATTTTTGCTTGCTAAAATCCATCAGGGCTGCCTTTCCCAAAAATCATCTATGGTCGCAAGTTCTGTCGTTTCAAACATAGTTCAGCTATTTGGTGTTTCCCAAATCCATCGTATTAACGAACATTAGCAAACTTGTGTATTTGGAACTACACCTCTAGAGCTGTAGTTGAAAGCATAGTTCCTTGATAGTTTGCGGTGTCAACGTCATTATTTTGCCGCAGCTGGTTGTGTTGTATTTAGAATTATAGACCCTACACCCTATTCGTTTTGAAGATTTCACCATTAATTTTAGTGATTTACATTAAGTCATAGTGCTTTGTTATTTTGTTATTATGTTGTGTTATTTTGATTTTAAATTAATTTTAAAGGTGCAAATTCGATATAAAGGTTGGAGCATCTCTATTATTTACCCTTTAGTGCACGAAAGTATTGTTTACAACGATTGGATTATGCAGACTCGCCTTCGTTTGTGAAGAAACGCTTGAAAGTGAGTATTTGTTAAAGCATTACTAAAAGAAATTCTCATAAAAATGTTTGTAAAACAGTAGCCTATGCCAGATATTTTAATGCGTGATTGTTGTCTGTACTGTTCACGTATTCAACACATACAGCATATTGACCGGCTAGAAAAACAAAACAAAACACAAAACGTTGAAATCAGATAATAAACTTGTGTAGCCCATTTAAAATATTAAAACTATTGAACATTATGAATGTACCCAAATAAACGAAAAACAATTATATAGTGGTTCTCTGTTAATCACAGAAGTAGAAAATTACTATTCTGTAAAGTAAAAAAAAGTTACTCATTGCTAAATAAGAAGCAATATAGGCAAATTAACTGCAAATTAATATTTATTAATACAAGTTTTGTAATATTTCTTATCAATGTATATAATTGTTATTTTATTTTATGTTTACAATTAATTTTGTTAAAGTTATGTGTACAAATTAAAGGAAAAATACAGTAACCAAGCTGTTGATGAATGAAAAAAACTTGAACTTAACCAAACATATTTTCAATTAACAACTGTCTGACTTCTGCTCCTGCAGGAGACATTCTACCTTGATGTATATAATCATCATCTGAACTGACACTGTTTCAATTCACTATAATCTTCCATGTGAAGCTGCTTTGACACAATCTACATTGTATAAGCGCTATAAAAATAAAGATGAATTGAATTGAATTAAATCATAATCATCATCATCAGACATGCCATCTTCCTCTTCAAGCTGGACATTTGCCTTCACTGCAATGTTATGTAGAATTGCAGTTGTCACAATGACGGCACAGCTTTTGGAAGGATTCAGCTTCAAGCCACCACTACTCTTGCTGATACAACAAAACCCTTTTTCCACAGGCCTATAGCCCTCTCCACTATGGAACGTGTCCTTCCATGAGCCTGATTAAATCTTTCCTCTGCAACAGTGGCTGGATGCTGCACTGGTGTTAAAATGTATGGGCGAAGAGAATAACCACTGTCTCCCAGGAACCAGCTATCTGAAGATTTGGCCCATACAAAAGCATCATGTGTGCTACCAGGCCATTTTACCACTATGTCAGTAAACATCCCCTGCTGATTGCACACTATTTGCACATTAATAGCTGGATAGCCCTTCCTGCAAATGTATAATGGCTCATTTACAATAGGGCTAGCCACTGGAATTAGGGGGCCATCAATGATGCCGATCACTCTGGGGATGCTGGCAATATTATAAAATTGTTGATTTGCCAGTTGAATTGCTTCTGGGGTTTGGGGAAAAGTCAAGTTGTTTGGCATAAGCTGCAACAGCAAAGGTGTTACTGCTGTCACAGTTTTGCTGACTGAAGACTTGCTGAGACCGAGGCCATCACCCACCACCTCCATAAAATTTCAAACAGCATAAAAGCGGAGTGCAGCTAACAACTGCACCTCTGGACTTAAGGCAAAGTTTCATCTTGTTGATCTCTGAAGGTGTGGTTTCAATATTTGAAGCAACTGAAGAATCTTGTTCCTTGGATAACGAATTTTCCTTAAGATGGCGTCTTCAGATAGTGAATCAAGGGGGGTAAAATGTGTTCTTATGTAGGCATTTATATATACTATCTAGCTTCTGTGCTGCCTTCTGTGCTCAAGTTGCAGAAGCCTTTGTAAAGCTGCCATTTTTGAGATTCACATTTGCATTCTGTTATTTTATAAAGTTCTTAGTGCACCAGCTGTTGATGAACTCAGCTGATTATAGTAATCATTTAGCTAATCAGTCTAAACTAACAATAAGTCATACACCCATGATTTTTTAATTATTTTAAGGCACATCATTATTCTATTAAAAATTAATCATTTAGTTTTATAAGAGGCTGCTAAAATACTGCAATTTCTATATATTCCATGGGTATCTTAAAAATCATTTGAGTGCTTAGACTTGTGCCATTTTTGACTTATCTTGTCAATGTGGAGAATTCAGAAATCTTCATGTAACATCATTATTGTTAACATGTAACATTAATGGTTTTAGTGTATGTGATGGTGACTAACCATGGCAAAATAATTTTTTTTATATATATCTTATACATACAGTATGCTCCATAATCCGGCTTAGTCACATTATTTGGGTTACTAATAAGGGATGACAAGACATGCTGAAAATGCTTCAGCTTTACTCACTTACTGCTTTTTGATGTAGAATTAATATACATGTATCAAGTATGATTCAAGATACGCTTTCATATATTAGACCTGTCTATCTAAATGCCAAGTGTATTTAAAAAAGCACTGATAGTACACATTACAAAAGAGTTTGAACTGAGGAACTTGTATCTGATGAAACCCACACATTTCCAGAGCTTCATTTGACAGAACCAGTGTGTTTCCAATGTTGACATGGTGGACTACAATAGGCAAAGTAGAGAAAAGAAAAAAGATTGCTACATCTGTGGATCTGTAAAAAAAAAATAATTCAAAAAGGTTACACGATTTCTATATACTTATTGGATTATGAATAATGCAGTTAGTACTTTCATTTGGTAAAAACATGGTTAATGAGGGCTTGCTGGCCTGTTGCTGGAGTAGTTCTAGCTTAGCCCTCCTATAGGCCATTGCCTCCTCATGATGCCTCTCATGTTGCTCCCTCAGGGCTTTCAATTCTTTGTTGATTTGCTGGAGCTCAGCTATTTTATTTTTCTCAGATAAAAGCAGCTTTTCACTACAGCCACACCCTCCTCTTTTTTTTCTTTGGCGGGAAACTAATGGCTGGTGCTGGGGTTGCTGATGCACAGCAAATGAAGAGGGCTCAGACTGAGCTGAGTCAGAGGAATGAACCTGCCCAGGACCAGGACCCATTGGGAACACTGGAGAGGGGCCAGATTTGAGGAGGCCTGGTGTTGAAGGGCCAGACTGTTGAAGGCCCGATGTTGTTGCGTGAGCATGCGTCCCTTCCAGTGCCTCAGACCCCAGGATGGCCAAAACTTTATCCTCCTCTGCAGTCAGAGGAAGAACTGCATTAGTTCCCCCTCCAGTCTTGTTTGCCTCTCTTTTACGTGCAGCTGCTCTACGCTTTGTTATGCTGGCAAAGTCCCTCCACTTATTCCTCACTTCTTCTGGGCTTCGCTCATAACCTAAGCCTGAAGCATTAACTTTTTGAGTGATTTCTGACCAAATTTTTTCATCTGCATTTGTAATGCTGTTCGTTCAGCTTAGAGAACAGCATTACTTTATTTTTGTCCACCTCCTCAAGAGGAACGGCAAGTTCTTGTTTAGTAAATTGAGGTTTACGTGCCATGTTTTCCTGTCACCTATCATTAACCTAACTGTATAATCAGGGACTTAAATAGGAAATGAAAATAAGCCAAATAAGCAACAGGTATACCCACAAGTGGAAACCAATCACAAGATTTCAAAACCCATAATTGTTTTTTAATTATATTGTGCACATTTATCTATATTCAATTAGAAGATAAAAATGGCATTTAAATATGAAATAGTCAGAAAAAAGCACATTTGAACTCCATATATGCATATGCATTTCATGTTATTATAATGGATGTTGCATTAACATTTTTGCTCCACTCCTTTGTAACGTGATTACGTAAGCGTATTGAATTTAAAAGGAAAATCCCCGTGTTTACGTGGCAGTACATGGCCATGGCATCAGTCCAATATTACATCAAAGAAGAAGAGGAAGAATGTCATAACAAGTTCAAACCAACGTAGTTCAAACTATGGATCAGCAACAAAGGTACCATGATTTCGGGAAACAGTCGGGGCTAGTTAGTTAGTTTTTTCAACATTCCATCGTACTACGGTAGTTCAGTCGCCAGTCATGTCGTTGTTTGGGAAACGCACCCCAGACTAGTAAAGATCCTTATTTTTTCTGTTGTTTTTTTTCTGTGTTTGTTTGTTTTTTCGCCACTTACTGTAGACTATATTTTATGAACATTTATTGCAGAATTCTGTGTATTTTCAAAGGGTTTCTGAGATTTTATCTTGTAACTATAGGTAGAGGGAAGATTAATATCTCGTTCAGCAGCTTCATTCAAAACAGAACTAAAACTAAAACTTTTAACCGCAGAAACTAGTTTCCCTTCAGATCAGGAACTACAGTATGACTTCGCTAGATGACAAACAGAAACACAAACAAGTAAGGCTAATAAGGCAGAGACATAAAGTTGCTGTTTGTTAAATTTCATGTTATTTTGGGGAAATCACATGACTGTTATAAAACAGAGAACAAAGTACAACATCAGCACAAACCAAAAACCAATTAAACAATTTCATTCTCAAATAGCAGAACAAGTACAAGGCTGAAACTGAAACTGTCTTTTCCTGTTAGTAGGAGAATTCTATAAACAGCACATAAAATGCTTGACTTGTACACTCCCATCTCATGTCTTTTGCAGTGGCTCACACATTAGCTCCACATTTTTTAAATACCTTAATTAATCAGCTTGATGAATATCTGCAGAGTTGCAATGAAGGGTGAAAGTAGATCTGATTACCTTGAGGCCTTTATGAGTGAAACATATAACGTTTCCCTGTTGGGCTATTTAGTAACCAACTTAAGTAAGATCACTTTAGGGTGAATGCAAGATCTATTCTGTCTCTCTTTGCATCTTACTCTCACTCTCTCTCTGTTTTCTCTATCTCGAGCTGCTTCCACCGAAATTTAGAGGAGATCATGAAGAACTTCAGTGTGGTTCATGTTGATGCTCCAGGAACTGATAAACATGTAGCTGTTTATCCTGCTGGGTATGTGTCTGTATGTGTGTTTGCTGAGGCTATGTGTGGAGTCTGACAGAAAAGAAGTGTGAAAATTTAATAGCAGTCATTTGACACTTCTGAGCACTTTGATGCTGTCAATGACTATGTTGACAGTTTAACAAATTCTCAGGCTGCAGTGTGTTTAGTGTTAACAGTCCTATAAATGTTGTATTCTCTCTGTCAGATGTCAGAACACTTTCATTCTGATCATTCTGTTAATGTTAATAATGTTAATTCTGTTATATTAATGCTGTTTGGTGTATATGTATATGTTTATGTATTGCATTTTCTGCACATTACTTGTTTTGGAGCTGACATTTACATTCTAAACAATGCTTCTTTGTCTTAAACCAATGTTTGGTCAAATATTGTAATTTAACCCCTTGAATGTCCCCCGACAGTTGGAATTCACATGTGAACATTATAGGTGTTATATGCATATTATACCTAGTTTGTCAAGTTCAGTTCAGTTTTAGAAAAAAAAAGTTTGTGAAAAATGTACTGAAAAACTAATGTAGACTGACTAGTATCTCATTTTGAGGAATATTACTGAATATAAAATGCCGTAGCCAGTATTATTAACTCGGTTTTGTTGTTCAGTCATAGTACAGGTACAGAATGAAATCAGAATCAGAAAGAGCTTTATTGCCAAGTGCGCTTTTGCCCACACAAGGAATGTGTCTTAGTGAAAGGAGCTTCCAGTACAGACAGCAAAATTACAAACATAGTGCAGACATAAATAGAAATAAGAATAAACAATAGCATTTAAAAATATATAAAGAAAAATATAATTATCCTGTATATAGGGTTTAATTTGAACATGAGGTATTTAAAGGTGGGAAATTGCCTGGGGGAAAAACTGTTCCTGTGTCTGTTTTTGGTCGCAGTGCTCTGTAGTGCTGTCCAGCAGTTCACAGATAAAGTGTCCTGGGTGTGAGCAGTCTAGCGTGGGTTTCTGAGCCTTTTCTTCACTCTGGAGATGTAGAGATCTTGGAGGGTGGGCAGGGGATACCAATAATTCTCTCTACAGTCCTGACTGTCCGCTGTAGTCTACTGATATCTAGTTTGGTGGCTGAAACAAACCAAACAGTTCTAGAAGAGCGCAGGACAGATCAGTGACAGCAGAGTAGAAGTGTTTCAGCAGCTCCTGTGGCCGGTGGAGGAAATACTCTGCTGGGCCTTTTTCACAATAGAGTCAGTGTAAGTGTCCCACTCTTTTTAAGGCAATCGATTTGCATGGTTTAAACAAGTGAACTGGATTGCATTTTGAAGTAAACTGGGTTTAAGTCATTCAAGAACAGTCACTGAGTTGTTGTGAAGCCACTCCTTCATTATTTTAGCTGTGTACTATTCTGAGGTCCTGAGCACTCTAAAGAAGGTTTTCTTCCAGGATTAATGAAATTCAGAAAACCTCACCTTAGCACAACTTTCATAAATGAGTAGTTAGGAATAATGGCAAAGTGTATTTAACACACAACAGTTTAGTAGTTAAAAAATACTCATGCAGAGTAGCCTGAACTAAGACAAGTACATCTAAAGTACATGCTCAAGTATACTATACAAATTAGTTTTAAGTTACTGGAACTCTCTAGTAAGTGTGCAACAATAGACGGGCTCTTGTTAGTACTACATTTTATGTCCTATTTCACCTTACTTGTTTTTTTTACTACTTTTTTAAGAGTAAGATTTACTAATGGGCTATATGCACGCATTACTTCCGCATTTCTGTAAGGCTGCTGTACAACTTCCGGTCTGGGTGATTTTAAGCGGAGGTAAACAGTATTGTGGCAGAGTCGTCAACATTT
Source organism: Danio kyathit (assembly GCA_903798195.1). Lineage (NCBI taxonomy): Eukaryota > Metazoa > Chordata > Actinopteri > Cypriniformes > Danionidae > Danio > Danio kyathit. Next base: position 1,907,865 of record LR812525.1, on the reverse strand, counting down.
ACTCGCTGTTTGCGGGAATTACGGTCAACAATGTGCAAATGATTGTCCGGATATGCACTACAACACCGCTGAGCAAGCTTGAGAAAGGTTACAAGTTGTATGCGTCTTCGTACCTGTGCAAATATGAAGGTAAGTTCAGCTAGCCTGTAAGCTAACGTAATACTATTCTTAGGATCCGTCCATCTGCAGCTTTATCACGTTAGTAAAAAAATATCTTCTGTACGTAATTCTGTCTCAAAGTAACAGGTAAAACAGGGCAGGAATGAGATCTCAGTGAGAGCTCATTACCACCGATCTATGAAGAAATCGCAGTCTCCCCACCAGCTGAGAGTAGCATAAATGTGAAGTTCTGTCCCGTTCATATTTTTTTTCTGTTCTAAAGTGACCACCACTGTTCAGTTCGGATAATCACAGAAACACAGATGTTATCTTAGCCTGTAAGCATGATTATTGAGCAAAATACAATAGGAAAAAACAATACAATGCAGTTCCATCCACGACAGACAAATAGCACTGTGTTATTGGTGAGAATTCTTGCTGAAACAGTGGGCAGTACAGACGCAGTGTAACAGTGTAGATGACATGCTTTCTATTTAGCCTATGACACTAATTAAATGGGAGGGTGACTCAAAACCGGTGTTATTGGGTACTTTAACATCAACAATATGTCTATTGCAATATGTATTCGTTTTTTATGTTAATGAACAAATGCTTATTCATTGTGCTTGTTAACTCACAATGTATTAGCTAAAGTTAACAAGCAGGACTTTGGTTTTTAATTCATTAGTAAATTAGTTTAACTATGATTAAGTGCTGTACAAGTATTGTTTATTAGTTTATGTGAGCAAATACATTAACAAACATTAACTAATGACACCTTATTTTAAAGTGTGACTAATGGGAGTTACTTTTAAATTAAAGTAATGATTTAACATGTAGTTTAACCTGATGATATTGGTGCAGATGCAGAAGGCATTTCACTTAGCTGTCCCCTTCAAACTGCTTTTGTTCATCCTCAAACTGTTCATGTCTTTACCTGTTCCAAATATAGACTGATAAGGTTCTAAATGTGTTGCTGATACAGTTAAAGGGATAGTTCATACAATATTAATATTTACTCCCCCTCAAGTGGTTTCAAACCTTTATGAGTGTTCGTCTCATGTTAAACACAAAAGAAGATATTTTGAAGAAAGCAGAAAACCTGATACCATCGACTTCCATAGTAAGAAAAAGAACTACTATGAATATCAGTGGTTGCAAGTTTCCAGCATTCTTCAAAATATCTTCTTTTGTGTTAAACAGCAGAAAGAAACTTAAACAGGTTTGGAACAAGTGAAGGATGAGTAAATAGAATGTTTAGTTTTGGGTGAACTGCCTTTAATGACTCTTTAAAACCCATTAATATTCTTGTTTCTGTTTTCTAGGTAACATTATGAGATTCAGAGCTAGACAAGTATACGTGTTACTTCATCCTGGAGCGGACATCAATCAGAAAATCCATGCCATCATCTGCTAGTTATTAGCTCCTGCTCTTGTGTGGCTGAGAGCGGGATATGAAAACATTTGGTTGCTTTGCTTTTCTACACAGCCCATTACTCTGAAATGTGTAATGTCTGTTGTCCCTCCTGCACCCAAACGGAACAGAAGTTGCATAAACCATGAACAATGGTTTGGAATGGATCGATTACGTGTTAAATTCCATGAAACAGCAGGGATTTATTTATTTATTTATAAATGCATATCTGCCCAAATACCTCTCTATGCACAAGTAACAGAAGATGCACCGAGCTGAGAAAACAACTGATTCAATGTTATTGTTTCTGTTTATCTGAATAAATTTTTTTTTCAAAATGTTACATTTTTTGACAAGTTAATTTCTAATTATATACAGTAAATAATATTTTATATGTACAGTGAATAAAATAAAGGTCTTTATTTTGAATAAAAAAATTGCAATTAGAAAGTAGCTTAAGAAATGTTTATGTATATTAATGTTCAGTTTTTTTTTACTTAAAGGCAATGAAAATAAACTTATTTGCCATAAAACCTCCTTTCTTTAAATGTCTGCATTCGTTTGGCACTCGAGCCGCGATCAGGTTGCTAGTTTTTTCTGATACTGTAAAATTCTCACGTCGAGTATTAACAACCCATCTCTTCTGCACAACTTTGTCGTTTGGAAACGTGTGGAAACTGAGGTAAGAGTACAATTTCTGACGCTGTACGTTGCTGAACACAGCAGTGGTAGGTAGAAGTACTATTCTCACGTCTTTAAAATGACACTTTCAAACGTTTAAATGTCATATTTATGTAGCTGACATATACATATATACGTGGGCTATAATGGCATAAAACATTAAGACCGCTCTCCAAAACGTTGGTTGTTTTGGTCAGTAGCGCTCCTGTTGTAGCACAGTACTGTACGATGGGCGGAAGTTGTCCAGGGGTCTTACATTTTACCGGAAATGCGTCACGCGCCGCCGTGCATATAGCCTATTGGATTTGACATTGTAGCTGCTGTCTGTCTGTCTGTCTGTCTGTCAGAAACAGGTGGAGGAGTGTATCAGATGAAACATCTGCAGAGCACAGGCACGGAGATATACAAGAGAAGAGTCGAAGTTGGAATACATTTGTATCGAGCCTGATGATAAATACACCATCAAAGGAAATATGCAATGCAGTTCAGAAAATGAAAGGAAGAGGTGGACCACAAGTAAAAGACTGACTGATAATTATTGCTTCTGTACTTGCAGAAGCCCTTGCAAGGAACTTTTCTACAGATGAAACAATAATAGAAATGGTTTGACAGTTGATTTTAAATATATTACAACAATTCAACCGGTTTTCAACAGCGTCATAGGTTTACATTTAGATTCTGGGTGAGCTGCAGCTATCTAATGATTTTTAGGGGATGCCAGCCAGAAGGCATTACAGCAATCTAACGGCTGATTTATACTTGCATTTACTATGCATCAGCGCAGCCTTCACGCTGGCGTATAGCCCTCGCCGTGGCTGATGCCGATGCACCTCTCAAAAAGTTGAACTGCACATCACAGCGACACGTAGCACAAGCCCTGTGATTGGCCGGCTTAGTACCAGTGACGAGCGTGGGCGGCGCTGAAAGCTGCGAGCATGATGGAGCGAGTGTTTACAAGTGTGGAGTCCTGTGAAGTAAAGGGACTAAGCCAAAAAGAAAATGAATGAATGAATGAATGAATGAATGAGTCCTGTGAAGGAGCTCCAGATGGAAACTGTTGTTTTGTGTTTACCTTATGATTAAAGTTGTTGCGCATCTGCCGGTTCCCGCCTCTGAATTAGCGAGTTTGAGCTACTTGTACATTAAGGAAGCCTTCAGAAAAAACAAAACACCCGAGAAGAAACTCGACACAGAGGAACAGCTAGTGTTTCAGAAGTGTTATTGCAGAAAAACACATACAGCACACAGAAGTATAAATGCTATGCCCAAGGCAGGCACCGTGGGTCTTTGCCGATTACTTGATGCAGAAGTTTAAATCAGCCTTAACCTGCTGCTGTGAGGTTAGCTTGTCTAAGGCACAGGTCTCAAACTGGATTCCTGGAGGGCCGCAGCTCTGCACAGTTTTGCTCCAACCCTAATCAAACACAGCTGATTAACTAATCGAGGTGAGACTACTAGAGACTATTAAGCAGGTGTCAGTTGGAGGAGGTTGGAGCTAAACTATGCAGAGCTGCGGCCCTCCAGCAATTGAGTTTGAGTCCACTGGTCTAAGGTGTACAATCTGTAGAGTAGTGCGCTTCATATTACTGACCAGCAGATGGCATTAAAATACAGAAACACTCAGCATAATGGATGCAGGATAAAGAGTTACTTATTCAGCTCTTGAGAAAGGAAACATAATTTTTTATTCAGATTGTAATTTTCTACAGCTACATTTATAAATAGCCCCTCAATTTATAGTTTTGACATGGTTGAAAATAAAAAAGTATTTAAATATTAATCAAAATATGTTAAAATCAGAAATCATAATTTTTCACTTAACAGAACATAAAAAAGTCCTTTGAATGAAAGACATCGTGTTTCACTTTTATTCCGTGTTTTTTGCACGTTTATAAAGAGAAAAGAAAGTGAATTCAAGCACTGAGGCATTGTTTATTGATTAAAACATAAAGAGATTCAGTTTGCATCTATATCCACATACATGAACTCTTGTTTTATAGTACATAAACACTCAGAGTAAATAGGTGTTTCAAACTAATACAATTGCTAATTAATTATAAAGTAGATTTGGGAACAATTTACTGCACATGTCTGGTTATGTTTTCTCGTTAAATGTGTCATGATAAAATCAACTGAATGTTATCAGCTCCATTAAACAGCTTTTGATCTAAATGAGTTGTTAAATATTAGCTACGATTAATAAATGCTTTACAATAGTTGTCATTGTCAGTTTAGTTTAGTGATTTTAACAAATGGAGCTTTATTGTAAAGTGTTAACCCATTCCCCTTTTCCCTCTTCTTCCTTCAGTCTGGGAATCAGGAAATCCAGATGCTGAAGAGTGAAAGCGCTGTCTGCTTTTAGTGCGATGTCAGAGAGTCTCATGATGCTGATATAAGCTTCCTGCAGAAGATTGGACTTTTCAGATTTATTGTTCTCCAGATCTCTGATCAGTTTATCTTCTATCTCTGTTTTACACAGAGACTCTTTCATGATTCCTTTATATTCCTGCTTGGTGTTTTCATATTTTTTCTTGTCAAAGCTGATTCCAGGCTTTTGTTTACTATCTCCATACATCTGTTGGAGCTCATTAAATGTCATAATGACTTCCTCTGTCTTGGTCACATACTTTTTGTTCTCTCTGATGTGTTTGCTGTAATGACACTTTCCTGAACACACAGTGCAGAAGCCATTAACACAATTTGAGATTAGAAGAGACCCAAGAGCAGCCCCATTCATGGCAGTTTTCCTCACAGATACAGCAGCAGGTTGCTTTGCTGTTCCACCACCCTTCATTCACAATGGGAATTTTTTCTTTGAAAACTTTATTGACTGTGAACTGAAAATTTTCATGGTTTACAATCTTGTCTCTGTTCTCTCTAAGAGCTTTTTGAATCTCAGTCAGCTCATCATTGTTTTTCTCCTACTCATGAATTCGCTCCCTCAGATTACAGACACAAGCATCAAGCCGTGATCGCTCCTTCATAACATCTAACGTCATCTGAACACTTTTTCTGTTCTTCTCTTCTAGGAGTGTGAAGAACTTGTTGATGCTTCTGTCCCCCATGTCCCAGGCTGATCTAAACACATGCTCATACTCCTCATCCCTTTTCTCTTTCTCTCTGTTGTTGAATAAGAAGTGAACAGGTTCATTGTCTTCATCTCTTCTGCAGGGTATTTCTGCTTTATCAATGGCATGGAAGACCACCAGCAGATGCTCTTAATCTGAATGAGTGAGCAGAAACACTATGTTGTTCTCGATATCTCTACCAAACAGAGACAGAACTGAGTGAAAGATGTAAAGCTCTTTTCCAGAGAGTGGATTCTGAGACGCCTTCATCACAAAACACACTGCATCAATATAATGAACCCCATCCTCATCTGCAAATAATCTTCTCAGATATTCTGCAACCTCTGCATCTTTCTCGTGTCCTCTAGTGTCTCCATAACCTGGAGTGTCGATGATGGTCAGAGATGTTGGGTTTTCTTCAACAAACACCTCATAAACTGTGATCTCAGAGGTCTGGGATTGGGTTTGATCTTGTTGTTCTTCTTCAGTGATTTGATAAAACTCTTGATCCTCAAACTTCACTCCCAGTAAGTGGTTGATCATGGTGTTGATGAGTGTTGTTTTCCCAGTGCCGTTTTCTCCCACAATCAGAAGGACTTTGTTCTTCTTGTTTGTGTCCATTTCTCCAAATGTCCACTGTCTAAGCTTTTTATTGTTCCCATTAATGTATTTCTTTCAGTGTTCAGCTGGTAAACTGCTGGAGGACCTTCATTAATAAGGGTGACATCATGACCTGATCTGCAAAACAGATTTTATGATCAGTCCGCTTTCTATTGGTGTGCTATGTGGTTACAAATTTTGTTGATTGGTCAGCAAGATTTTCTACATTTCTAATATGTCTGTAAGATTTATGTACATGATTTACTTCAACTATAGATTCATTTATTCAACTATAGGTTCTACTGCGTATACAGTATAGTATATGTGTAAGAATATATACATTATATAGAGCAGGATATGTTAGATGCGCATGCTTATATGCCCTTAAAGTCTTGTTTACATGCTTATGTTTGTTTACATGTGTAATGTTGTGTGTATAACATTTCATTTCTTTGTGTCTACATATGGTATGACAGTAAAGTTCACTTGACTTGACTTGAAGATTATTATTTTGTTAACTAATTATTAAATAATAATTAAATAACAATACAAATGAAGGAAGACAATCTTACCGCTTCATGGCAGGTCCATTCCCACCACCTGTATGTGATAGTAACAATTTTAACAATTAAACATTACTAACATTATTAATATTAACTAATTATATTAACTTTTTTTTTATATATATATATATATTATGTGTTTTTTTTATATTATGTGGTTTTAACAGCAAAGTTCATCATTAACTGACAGTTCGACAAAACTTTAGACTGCTTAATTGAGGTATCTTTATAATTTATATTAAATCGTTGCAGCTATATATATATTAAGGATGGAGATATCCTACTTCATGGGACCTTGAGTCAATGAATGATTTTTAAAGAAATTATAGTACAATACAGTATTTTTTCTTTGATTGTTTTTTATTTATTTATTTTTTTTACATTTGAGTGATTTAAATGTTTTAAAGCGCAGTTTTAGATTGTATTGTTCTGTTTTGCTATTTGTTTAGGTAACAATAAAAGGTAAAACTGTCCTAAAACCCAATAGAAAAGCTGCATGGCTATAATAGTAGCCTATAGTCCTGCTCACATTGTGAGAATTCAGCTACGATTTTGTCATCTGAGACAAATTTGGGAAATCCTAAAAGATTCCTGAAATCCTGGTCTTTGATCGTTGGTTTGACATGTTCACTGACTGCTGCTTAGTAAATGTTTTTCCTCCAATGAAGTTCTGGCAGTGTCAGAAGATTTCAGACGCTTTCCTGCAGTGTGACAACAGCTCAATCCAAAAACCAATAGGAGCTTTGAATCTGATGACTCGATTCATGCAACAATTCAAACGATCACGGGGAAATGTCAAAACAGTTTTTTTTTTTCTTCCTGGTTTTATTATTGACACACGCCGTGTGCAAAATTGCTGCTACAGTTTATTTACATTTGCTGTGAGGAATTATTTCAGAATGCAGGATAGTGAAAGTGTCACCGGTGAATGACGTCAAACTCCAGGGGCGTTTCCTTTCGTGTTTGGCGCATCTTCATTATCTTTCAGTCTGATTTTATGACCGCTGAGATCTTACAGTGTGACATGGGAGCCATGTTCATGCAGTCTGACATGCTACAATCATTCAAAATTATAAAAAAAAAATCGCACAGTGTGAGCCGGCCTTTAGTGAGAGAATCAGGGGTAAAATCAGTTTCATTCCTTTTAGTAAGTTTTAGAGGAACTGAGCTTAGCTTGACATTCAAAGGAATAAAAAGCAATCATATTCTCTATTGCATCATATTGAATGTAAGCACATTGTGTTGAATTGAAATCATATCGGGTATCGATAGCTGCTTCATGTGTATCTTTAGTGTATCTTGTTGTAAAAGGAACAGGTTGTACTTAAAAAAAGAGAATGCATGCATAAAGATGAATATATGTATGGGAAAAAACAAGTAGAGTTATACAGTAAAGTATAGTAATACAGGAACATTTTTGGGGGGTGGGTTTAGGGCTATGTGAGAAAATGTTCATTTGTTTGTTCTCTGCTCGTTCATCAAATACCATTTGAAATAGGTATTAGATCAGCCTTAATGAAATGAAACCCAACAAAATACATCGAACACTTGATTTAACCTTCACTTAAAATGGCTAATTTGCATGACTGTTTTGTTTCCAATAGAGTTTCTAATCAGAGTAAATAAACTCTTCTGATATATGTGTATTTATATTGTTTCTACGAAAAGTTTTTTTTTCACGTCAAGACTTAGAAAATGGCATTCAAGGAAAGTTTATAACAAAACATGAAAACATTAATAGTAATGCAGCAAGCATATCTTACCTTATTTTAAAGACTTTATTCTTGTCACGAATCTTTCTCATGTGCTGGTCCAGTGTTGAACACTGAACTCACTCTTTATGTGTCAGTTTAGTTGAGTTCTTGGTTAATAATTCTCAAACTCATCAGATTTCTGGACTCTGTATTAAAAATAGACATCTGGCCCAGTGTGGTCATGAAAGTGTAAATAAACTGCCTGTTAATGTTTAATATGTTGCATTTCTATGATTGTGTAACTCATTATAAATCATGTATGAAATGAATTAAAAGTTTGTAAATTATAAAATGAAACAGAAACATAAATTCAGCTGAAATAAACTATATGTGGCTCAGAAGCTCAGTTTTTTCACTTTCAAACACCTGGATAACAAGGCTTTTAAATAAAGAATAGGGTGGTACCCCGAGACATTGCTGAGCAGTAGCTAGAGTGTTGCTTTGTGGTGGCTAGGGTTGTCTAACTGGTTGCCATTGTCAGGGTATCATTGTCAAATATATTTGCATACATTTTAACACTCTGACACATTTTAAAAATATCGAATCACTGTTACTATTTAACTATTCAGTGGTAGTATATGTGGTATGTTTGGAAGTCCTGCTTGCTAACATGAGTGAAAAAAGCCAGCTCATGTCTATATGATACTTTAAGACAGAGATATGGGTCTAGCTGAATGGTTGCTAGGGTCTCTTTTGTTGCTAGGGGGAGGCTTAGCAGCAGTTAGTGGTAACACTTAAATGTTGCTTGTAAGTATGAAGGATAGAAAATAAACACCATGTCTGTATAACATTCAGATTTAAAGACTTTTGTTTTGAGTTTGGGTTGCTAGGGTGGTCTAAATGGTTGCAAGTGCATACCTAGATTATTGCTGCTTTGGCAAAGTTTTTAGTTTTCAGAAATGAGTCAAGAGAAGGAGTTTTGGTGCCAAATACTTTATTGCTGAAGGAATAGAGACAACAGTTTAAGTCTGCTTGTTACGTATTTCATATAAGCTTTGTAACATTCTCAGCAAGAAAATAGAGCATCACATAAATCTTTGAATATGATTACATGCATATGATCAACACCTGACTGATCAAGAGTTTACTGTGTCAGAAGGCACATCTTATATCTGAAGAAAAGGTTAAACATAGAAGTACATGCATTCATAAATGTTGGTGTATTCAGGTTAATGTAGTAATATTAAAATGATAGCATACACCTTATTTTCCCTCTTTTACAGATTAAAAGTTCCCCAAAGAGCAGTCATATAAGCCAGTTTCTCTTCTTTACTCCGTCAAGTGACCCTCTGAAGTCACATTATTTCTTCTTAGCAAGTACTGAGTTAATATGACTGAACTCTGGAGGAGCACAACACCAAACATCTCCACTATTTTACTATGAAGGAGAAATCTATTATATACCTATAGACACTTTCATAAATGACCTTTCAACAGGTTAAATATTTCTAACACATATAATCATTAGATGTGTAAAAGCATGTGCGTGTAGGTTCAGCCTTGCCCACGTTTGTGGTTATGTGTAATAAAATACAAATAAATTTTACTCATCATTCAATAAATGTTTTTTCCAGTCACCCAGAGCTCTATATCTGATGATGATCTTCTATCATTGTCAGAGGAACTTCAACCAATGCTCAAAGTGCTGCTCAAAGGGCTTTGAATCCTCCAGTAGAGTCTGTCTTTATTTCTTTCATTCACTAAACACTCGCTGGTCCTTTATTTTCTCATCACCCATCAGTTGCTCATGTGGCTCTCACCATATTTGATTAATATACTTTCACAACAGCATAACTTTATCATATTTAGAAGTGTTCAGAATGAATAACCAAAGCAGTATTGTATAATAATGAATAAAATTATTCACTAAGGTTTTTTTTATTTATTTTTTGCCAAAATAAACAACACGCTCTAATTTTCAATTTTAATTGTTACTCCTTCTGACTTCTCCTTTATTCTCAACCAAAGCAAACTACATTTCGTACACTCTCTCCCTTACCATAAACAGAGCCAAAAGTAAGATTAAGAATACAGTAGGTGACACCCTTTCCTACGAGCAAATAAAATGACTCTCACAGAGTTTGTGCAGTTTGATCATCTCAGTGCTGTACTGTAGTAATGTTTGTTAGTTCCAGTAATGTCTATTCTGGCCGGCTACTCTTGCTGATCATCTGTTTAGCAGCTGCATGGACTATCATTGTCCTATAGGACAGAACAGTACACAGCAAACACAAACTATTACTCCTACTATTATGCCTAATTTATTTAATTTATCAATGAACTTTGATGAAGCATGCATGTTTTTCCATCATGTTTAGTAACATCTTTTCTTGGGATCTCCGTTTTTCCATTGCTCATGTGAAAGATCCTCTTTCTCAGTTAATAAAATGCTTGAAGCCTTTTAGATAAATTTGAACAATCTATTTTGTCTTGCTTGTTGGTGCCTATCCCTCTCCTAATGCTTTTTAAAGCATAATTTATGTATTTTATGAATCTCTCTTCCTTATGATAGATATCATTGATCCAGTCTAGGTTATTATTAGTATAGTTATCCATACATTGACTGCTGTAACTGGATCTCTAGCTTTAAATTCATACAGAATTCTTCTAAGTTGATTAATTATCTACTGTATATACTTCTGAATCAGAGTGATATTCTCACTTTACAGAATATTTTTCTGCATTTTTTATTAGTGATTTCGATGGGGCATGTTTTGATGCACAGTCCTCCAAACAGCACTAGACCCTGTCATTGGTGCTTTGCTTATCTCTTAATTAGCATGGAAATGTTGGTTTTCTATTATAGCATATAATAGATTTGTATTATAGATTGTAGACTCTTGATATTACTTTTCTAAAGAGAAAGGACAAATGATCAAATCACCCATATGCTGGATTAATGTGCTGTCAAGTCTTAGGTTTTCCAAATCTGCTTTCAGTGTCTAATTAAAGCAAACAAAAAGAGCATCATGATTCTCTGTATATAATTACATGCATCTTACTGACCAAGGGTATACTGTTTGTCGGAAGGAACATCTTAATAATTATATCAATATCTGGATAAAGGTTACAATAGAAATACTGTACATGCATTTAGACATTTACCCAGGTAAATGAAGTAATATTATAATGATAAAATAAAACTCAACTACATTTGTTTAGAGTCAAGTATTTCCTCTGATGGATCTTTGTATTTTTTTTTTTTTTTTGACATTAAAATATTTTTTTGTGTAATTTATTTACTTCTTACCAAAACCTAAAAAAGCCTTCACTTGTTGTACAGCCCCTTTGTTTTTCTGCTCTTCTCCAGCTTTCTTCAGCTCCTCCAGCTTCTTCACCCATTCCTTTTTTCCCTCTTCCTCCTTCAGTCTGGGAATCAGGAAATCCAGATGCTGAAGAGTGAAAGCGCTGTCTGCTTTTAGTGCGATGTCAGAGAGTCTCATGATGCTGATATAAGCTTCCTGCAGAAGATTGGACTTTTCAGATTTATTGTTCTCCAGATCTCTGATCAGTTTATCTTCTATCTCTGTTTTACCCCCAGACTCTTTCATGATTCCTTCGTGTTCCTTCTTGGTATTTTCATATTTTTCAAAAGCTGATTTTTCAAAGTTGATTTCAGGCTTTTGGTCACTGTCTTCATACTGCTGTTGAAGCTCATTAAATGTCATAATGACTTCCTCTGTCTTGGTCACATACTTTTTGTTCTCTTTAACGTGTTTGCTGTAATGACACTTTCCTGAACACACAGTGCAGTGGTTCTTACTCATAACATCACACCTTGAGAGATTATTAGAAGAGACCCAATAGCAGCCCCGTTCATGGCAGTTTTCCTCACAGACGGAGCAGCATGTTGCTTTTCTGTTCCACAGACCTTCATTCACAATGGGAACTTTTTCTTTGAAAACTTTATTGACTAAGAACTGAAAGTTTTCATGGTTTACAATCTTGTCTCTGTTCTTTTCAAGAGCTTCCCGAATCTGAGTCAGTTCATCAGTTTTTTTCTCCTTCTCAGTGATTCGATCCTTCAGGTTACAGACACAAGCATCAAGTCGTGTTCGCTCCTTCAGAACATCTAACGTCATCTGAACACTTTTTCTGTTCTTCTCTTCCATGATTTTGAATAATTCATTTATGCTGCTCTCCCCCGTTTCCCAGGCTGATCTGTAAGTTTGTTCATAACGTTTGTTTCTTTCTCTTTCTGTCGGTTGTTGAATAAGAAGTGAACAGGTTCATTGTCTTCATCTCTTCTGCAGGGTATTTCTGCTTTATCAATGGCATTGAGAGCATCTGTTGGTGGTCCTCCATCTGAATAAGTGAGCAGAAACACTATGTTGTTCTCGATATCTCTACCAAACAGAGACAGAACTGCATGAAAGATGTAAAGCTCTTTTCCAGAGAGTCGATTCTGAGACGCCTTCATCACAAAACACACTGCATCAATATAATGAACCCCATCCTCATCTGAAAATAATCTGCCAAGATATTCTGCAACCTCTGCATCTTTCTTGTGTCCTCTAGTGTCTCCGTAACCTGGAGTGTCGATGATGGTCAGAGATGTTGGGTTTTCTTCGACAAACACCTCATAAACTGTGATCTCAGAGGTCTGGGATTGGGTTTGATCTTGTTGTTGTTGTTCTTCTTCAGTGATTTGATAAAACTCTTGATCCTCAAACTTCACTCCCAGTAAGTGGTTGATCATGGTGTTGATGAGTGTTGTTTTCCCAGTGCCGGTTTCCCCCACAATCAATATCACTTTGTTCTGCTTGTTTGTGTCTCTTCGTCCATATGTCCATTGTCTGACTTTTCTATCAGTCCCTTCAATGTATTTTCTTTCAGTGTTCAGCTGGTAAACTGCTGGAGGACCTGGATTAATGAGGGTAACATTGCATCGTGTCCTGCAAAAGAGAGTTAATTAAGACATCAACATATTTTATAATTAAACTTTTTTATTATTACTATTAACCCAGAGTGTAAAGAGAGTAAATTGTTTGTTGTGACAGAATTGTTTTTGACTTATAGTGTCTTTGCAGTGAAGATCTTTGTAAGTTAATATATTGTTAACATTTATTCATTCATTTTCTTTTCAGCTTAGTCCCTATATTCATCAGGGGTCGCCACAGAGGAATGACCCGCAAACTAATCCAGCATATGTTTTACTCAACGAATGTCCTTCCAGCTGCAACCCATCACTGGGAAATATCCATACACACTCATTCACACACATACACTACGGACAATTTAGCTTCCCCAATTCCCCTGTAGCACATGTGTTTGGACTGTGGGGGAAACCGGAGCACCCGGAGGAAACCCACGCCAACACGGGGAGAACATGTAAACTCCACACAGAAATGCCAACTGACCCAGCCGAGACTCGAACCAGCAACCTTCTTGCTGTGAGGTGATTCTGCTACCCACTGCGCCACAGTGCTGCCAAGTTGTTAAAATATTTTCTTTTCAAACACATGCACACTTGTGCTGATTCTATCTAATAATTATTCCCTGGGGCCCCATCGGCCACCAGGGGACGTTACCATGAGTTTAAATATTAATGCATAGTAACAATAGTTTTGATAATGTTTGCTTGTGTCAGTAGTGTATATTAGTAATTTTTGAAAATGAAGAAATGCACTCACAGGCATTATAACAAGCTGTTTTAGCTAAGATATTAAGTGGTAATATTGGCTAAATATTCTCACGGATTTAACCTTTCCAAATAAATAAATAAAAATGCATATGTGAGGGGGCAGTGAAAAGGATTTTCTTGTGTCCAAGAGAACTTTTACTGCCTATCATTGTGTCCTATAGCCCACATGAAAAAAAAAAAAAAAACACTTTAGTTGCTATACAGGATTTGAAATTAACGTTTTTGCTTGGTAGTACTAGTGAGATAATATTGACATATAGCTTATTATTTGCATACGTCCTGTTAACCGCAATAAGAGTCTTTTCATGAGCTGCTATATTACTTTAATTTTAGTGAATCCAAGCCCTTTAGCGATGGTGTACGCAGTGTTAAATTTGACATTTAGCTGCTACTTGCACACTGACAGCATCCTGGGCCCAGTTTAAAAAAAAATCAAAATCTGGATCAAATTGGTTCAGATTTGGAAATCCCATGCTTTACTATCCAGGAATAACTGATCTATCTTATTTTTATGACTTTTAAAAAAAAACATTGGGTTGGATCATAGTGATCCAAATACCAAACTTTAGGATTACTAAATCATGTTTGCCAGAGCCTTAAATAGAACCAACAGTGTAGCCTACTGGCTTAGTATAGAACAACAGGTAGGCAAAATACCCTTGGCCGCTGTGAGGACTTAACGATGCAGACACCAATAACTGAGTTGACACCTGTGATCAGAATCACCTTGATCGAGAGCCATTTTGGTCTCTGACCAAAATCAGAAGGTCAGGCCACATATGTAGAGCAGAAAAGCGAAGCAGCAGCAGCTGTTGAGAAGTGGAGATGCTCCACTTCCAGGACAACTCTTCTCCGGGTCCAGTCCAGCTGGACTTGGACATTAAGATGGGTTGAGACCAACCTCAAACTTCCCCATCTTCCGTTTACTCTTCTTTCTTTTATTTCCATCGAGAGTCTAGTTAAGTTAAGTTGTGTCGCGAAACCCGTCAACACAACAACAGTTTGGCCGTCTCCAACTTAAACTACTGGACTTCACTTCAGCCTCAGAGACGTCACTTCAACGACCAAACCAACCACCAGCGAACTCAAATGGGAATCCAGCTCCACAGAAGGACTTCCCCACATCACTAAGGAATGCAAGTACATCTCCAGATCCATTGCTGAACTGGTGTATGATCTGCTAGTCATGTTAAATGATAGATAACCCTGTCTAAGACACAGTAAAGGTTGAATTGATTATTTGGTTCGCTTGGTTAGGGTTTACATCTTGAGGTTTTACATCACATCTCTCCTAACTCTTCTTTCCTTCTATTCCTTGTCTGCAACCAGTATGAATGCATGTGTGTGTATGTGTGTTTTTGTTAGTTTGTTTGTAGTCAATAAGTGAAGTTTATTTATAAACTAATTTCGAGAGGATCACGTGCTTATGATTGCTAGCAGCTGGACCCACATTATCCAAATCAACATGCACCAATCAGATGATCCCTAAACTACTATAAATATCCCGGGTTCCATATCACCGCTATCTTCGCCTTGAAGAATCCCCCCTTCCACCCCTACTCCTTCCCTTTTCTAGATGAGTGACACGGTGGCCCAGCGCTTAGCGCTGTTGCCTCACAGCAAGAATGTCAATGGTTCTAGGCTGTACCTAACCAGCAGGCATTTTCTGTGCGGAGTTTGCATGTTCTCCCCGTGCTCACGTGGGTTTTCTCCGGGTCCTCCGGTTTCCTCCCACCGATTAAAAACACGCAGCCTAATTATTGATTGATCAACGTTATAGACTTGCTCCCTATGTAGTACCTATCTCGTTAAAGAGAACTACTATCTGTTCTTCAACACTACGAAGGGGGAGTTCTCGAGATCTACCTGAGCTCGATCTCCCCTCTCGCCTTGCAACGGGAGGGAGCCCTGGGCTCGAGGATCTCATGAGCTCAGGGCTCTCTCACGGGACAGCATGCCAAATAAGCTTCATAACTAATCATCAGCTAAGTGTGAATTCTTGAAAGTCTCTTTTGTATTGAAAGGAAAGTGACCTGTGTATACTTGTTAATTTAATGCCTTATACCTAGATCTTGTTACCCTGCTTAAATATTAAAGTGTTTTACTCTAGTTCGAATAGTAATATTCATTTTTGAGTCAACAGTCCTGTCTGTTCAAACGAGCGCTGGCGAGTCGTTTGTTCAGTTCAAGAGAGTTGATTCTTTTGGAGCCGCTTTAAGTTCTGTCATATTCCCTTTGAGCTAATTTAAAGTTAACGCACTACATAATTGTGTATTACGTATGCGAGGCCCTACACCGCAATCAGACATTGTTTTGGTGTTGTTGTTTACCATATCTCATTAGATTTCATTTTAGCTTCAAAGATGAAGACATTTATATATCATCAGTAAACGTTAAGTTTGTGATCATTCACTTAAAAAACAAAAAGTTTATTTTAGTTTATTTCATTAAAACAATTTAACTAAATTCAGCTACACAGTGGTGCAGTTTGGAGTTTACATGTTCTCCCCGTGTTGGTGTGGGTGCTCCGGTTTCCCCCACAGTCCAAACACATGCACTATAGGTGAATTGGATAAGCTAAATTGTCTGTAGTGTATGTGTGTAAATGAGTGTGTATGGATGTTTCCCAGTGATAGGTTGCAGCTGAAAGGGCATCCGCTGTGTAAAACATATGCTGGATAAATTGGCAGTTTATTCTGTTGTGGCAAACCCAGATTAATAAAGGGAATAAACCGAAAAGAAAATGAATAAATGAATGAATAACTAAATCCACCCTTCTGGTGGAATCAGGATAATCCTGTTTTTTTTTTGATTATATTGATCCCAATCTGAGTTCAAAGTTTTGAATAACCCAAAGAGCAGGTTTGATCCAAATCAAATGTCAGATTGAATTATATGGTCTGATCTTAATTCAAAACCCCTCTGTTACGTTTGAAAAACTATTTCCAAGTATTGATTAAATTCGGGATCCAAAATCCAAATGGATTACTTTTTAAAAACTGGGCCCAGATGATTAAGGGCGTACTCACACTATGTTATCCGAACCGTGCCTAGGCCCGTTTCCTGGATTGTTTGAGTAGTGTAAGCGCTCTAAATCAGGCCCTGGCCCGGTTGGAAGAGGTGTGCCAGAGCGCGTTTCACTTGGGTTTTGTTGCGGTACGCTTGTAGTGTGAGTGCAAAGCGCGCCTGAGCCTGAAACTGAAGACGAGACGAGACTTTTAAGGGACTCGTTTCATATATATTTATTAATCATTCGTACTGTTCAATGAAAGCAAACTGTCGCAGATTATTAAAGATGCAAACCCCTCACTTCTTACAGCTGCACCTTCAGCATACCTCCTAATTCCTGCAGCACCAGACTTTATGATTATGAGCGTCAAAAGTGGCTGACTAAAACGATATAAAGAAATCTCCACTGTGCTGAGCGAGAGCACTTCTCTTCTTAAACTGAACAGCGCATCATCGAAGCGTGCTCAGGCCCAAGTGTGGTTAGTTTACGAACTAATTTCGAGAGGATCACGTGCTTATGATTGAACACAGCTGGTACCACGTAACTCCGCATATTGCGCCAATCAGATGAACACAGACACACTATAAATAACCAGAGCGCTTTGCTCCAGTCATCTTCGTTTGAAGAATCCCCCCCCTCTACCCCTACTCCTTCCCTTCTCCGATAGGGCGGCACGGCGGCCAGTGGGTAGCACTGTT
The DNA here is from genome assembly GCA_903798195.1 of Danio kyathit. Taxonomy (NCBI): domain Eukaryota; kingdom Metazoa; phylum Chordata; class Actinopteri; order Cypriniformes; family Danionidae; genus Danio; species Danio kyathit. The sequence goes on along the minus strand of LR812525.1, from coordinate 1,890,334 downwards.
GCCTCACAGCAAGAACGCCGCTGTCCATTCCCTCCGGGCCGGTTGGTGTTTCTGTGCAGAGTTTGCATGTTCTCCCCGTGTTCGCGTGGGTTTTCCCCGGGTTCTCCGGTTTCCTCCCATCTTTCAAAGACAGGCACCATAGGAAAATTGACTAATCAAAATAGCATTCTAAGGCAGCTCTTAGCCAAATATATATCCAGTAGTTCACAGAGGGGGAGTTCTCGAGACCACCTGAGCTCAGACTCTCCTGTCGCCCTACAAACGGGAGGAAGCCCCGGCCTCAAGGATATTCTGAGCTCAGGGCTCTCTCCCGGGACAGCATGCCAAACACGCTTTATTACCAATCATCAGCTAAGTGTGAACTCTTGAAATGTAATTTGAGTGCGGGCCATCGGGGGAGACGGGAGGGGGGACAAGCATGCTTTGGCCTGGTTCAAGGCAACTGTATCTAGTGTGAGTACGCCCTAAATGAGGGATTTAATAGAACCTGTAACTGTCATGATTTAATCGCTTTGCTTGCTATAATTGGAGTCACCACAGGAGGGCGATCTAGACCGATAGGATTTAAGTGAGACAAAGAAGAGTAAGAGCAATTCACGTTTGTTCACGAGCTAACAGGTACAGCTCGGAAGAATGCCTTGAGCTTTATACTTTTAGTATCCCTTTGGCAAGCAGAGAGAGGTATGTTTTGTTTATTCTTTGATTTATTTAAAAATGTTAAATGTTTTGTGAATGTTTGTTGAGTTTATTTTTTGTTGTTTTGTTTTCTTTGGTGCTTAGATGCTTTTGATGCTACAGTGCTACACGGTACTATGATGTTATGTGCAAAGAAGTATGTGCTATGAGATCACCAACCCGGTAAAGATGAGAATTGATGCTTGTATGCAACAAAAAACTGTGACAATAAAGATTTCGGTGATGAACTTTATTGCATCTAAGTAAACAATTTTAAATGCATCCGTCAAAAACTCTCTGCCTCCTTTATTAAAGCTGAAGGGCTGCTACAGAACCTCTGTAAAATGTGTAGATTCAGTGGCAAACTCTGTTTCTTAAAAATTCCACCCCATAAACTTTACAGTAAATAGCTTTAGCCATTTTCATAGCAAACTTTAACCCAGTGAAAGTCTTTTATCCACTCTCTTCCGAAGTGGCATTGTTTGTAACTTTAGGTGGTTTCTAAAACAAAATGTGTCAGTGTTATTTTCATTCTCTCATCTTCAGAGCTATACATTTTATCTGATACAATGGTTGATTTGGCCTTTGAATTACCTTCCCAATACAAAAGGAGCCAACAAAATATAATATAATTTACCTGTAGTGTGTCAGTTCAACACACGATAAACTGCATGCGAATGGGAGTAAGGTGATTAGTGAACCAAGTTATTTATTTCATAAAAACTTTCTTACATTTTTCCTGAAGGTTCCTGCTTTCTGTTGTGTGGTGTTAGAAGATTGATTGATGCCATTGCTGCTGTGCTAAAAGGAAACAATGAGTGAATATTTTATAAGAGTCAGCTTATAAATTAAATAACAATTCAGAGGTCACAATCATAACTGTTTTTTTTTCTTAAGGGGTTGTAGCATAAGAGATCTAAATTTCCTTGGTCAATTAAAATATAAGTTGTTAGTTTGCATCTGTGATGACACACAGGGAAACATCTATCTATCAGTCGAGCTGTGCCACTTTCTACTTGTACTGTATCTGTATTTCTACCTGTAAGCTGCATTACCATTTCAACCACTCAGCCTACAGCATTTCTCACTGTGAGAATTGTGGTGGAGGAATAAAACCACAGAAAAAAACATTTGCATTTGTGTCACATGTTGTAGATTTTAAGAAGATGTTTCAAATAAGAATGTAGTTCTGATTTTAATTTTAAACATGATTTATTTATAATTATAGTGCCTATTTGAAAATGTTATATACCTCTTATACCTTGCAGATAATTGCTGTATTGTTCTTTTGTGGAGTATTCCAGAAAACTGGTTCAACAAACTGAGATAGACGGAGCACATTTATCTCTAGATAACTGTAGTCTAGAGATTTTTATGCTATGACAGTATGTTGGATGAGCATACCACTCTCTAAGGGCAAGGGCGCTGAGGCCACTATCTACTCTATTGGGGAGACCTGTGACAATATGCATATTATGGGATAGTCCTGACTTGGTGTGAGCACTACATATACACAAGAAGACACCCTCAGTGAGGAGCAGGCAGTGCGCATAAGCCCGGCGGTTGATGGTCTGATCTATTGCACTTGTCCTCTTTTTCACTGCCTGGGTGAAATGTTCCTGACAGAGTAGCTGAACATGCTTGCCTGGGATATGGGCATGTCAGGAAAGTGAGCTGTCAAGATCATGAGTATGGCCATCGCTCTCTCCAGAGCACCAGTGGCTGACTTGGTCGTCACGAGCGCGTAGTCAGTCACTGTGCTGTGTTGCTTTTGTTGCTTTTTCTGTCATTTATTTTTCATTTGCTGGTTATTTTGTTAATTTGATCATGCCATCAGTCTACATTACATAGGGTATGTCATATACAAATCTAAAATGCTTTGGCATTCATGTTTGCTTTGATCTAGAAAGAGAGAGAAGAGATTTTACCTGTCAGCAGGTGCACATGGCTCCTGTATTGAGTAATAGTAAGAGAAATGGTGGATTACTTTTATTTCAACACTTTTTATTTTTTTAATTTAACCCATTGAAAAGAAACAGTGTCATAATAAAATTATTGTTAATTAAATTATGTTTTGTTAGTCGCATATAGTTGACTATTTATGTGATCTGGGTAAATGGTGTTTCAATCCAGCTACCACCGCACATATATTTAAAACCTATGGGAAGCACTGATAGTATTGTATTTGTACGCTAATGTTTAACATTTAAAATTTTTAATCATGAAATAAGATTGTATTAAAAAATTTTTGTTAAATGCTATTGCAATTTGTTAAGTCCATTCCAGTTTTTTACTCTCATGCATCATTTTTGGATCCCTGGGTTTTTATGATGGATTTATGACAATTTTTGTTGTCTTGTTAATGTCAAGTTGGTTTGACAAAGACAAAAACAGGTTGTGATGTATTTGTTTATGTCAAGTTGTCATAACAAACAATGTAATCTTTGAATTAAAATTGTCATAACTTTTTTTTTTCTTCTCTCTCCATATTTTTGTAAATATTTTAGTTCAGGAAAAAGTCAATAAAGCTGTTAAAACATTTATTATCTGCAAAATTCATCACGCACAGGTGCGACTACACCCTCAACTTCTTAGCAATATTATTGTATTCAAAAATCACTCAATTTAATTACTTTTGATGTAAATTAGTTCCATTTAAGTGAAGACAGCAGTGTATGTTTATCAGTTTAAGTTATGTATTTGGAAATAGGAACTCATCAGAAATAAATCAATGCACAACCTTTTTTTGACAGACTCATATTACAAGTCTCATAGAGTTGAACAGTTGACTTAAACCAGTTTTGAAATCATTCAGGTAATTTCTTGTTCTGGCGTGATCACTTAACCTAGCGTAATTTATTGAATCAGACTGACCATTATCATTTTGTTGAAACAATCACAAAGGAGTTTTAAAAATTTTCCTATTTAAAGCTTGAGTCCTCTTTAGTTACATTGTGTAATAAAACTGACTGAAAATGAAAACTGACTATTTTCTAAGGAAATATGACTAGTAACTATACTCTCATTCTTGCGTAATATTCAAGAAACTGTGCTGCTGTACCATGGCTCCAGCAGGCGCAATAATATTGACCCAGCAAACAATATTTAAGTTAAAATTATGACAAAAATAAAACATAATTACAATACAGCAAGTAAAAGAAAAACTAATGAAAGAAATAAGTGGTCTGAACTTACAGTATTTTTAAGAGGCGTTCTACTTGTCTGAAGTCTTCCTCAGTTGGTGGTCCTGTATCAGTCACTGACCTCACTATATATACATTTAGTTCTTGGTTAATAATTTACAGAAACAAACTTCTTAACAGGTTTCTGGACTTTGTATAAGGAAGTAGACTATAGAATACTCATAGCCTATGCTCATACAATGCATTTGCACAATTGTGTCACCACTTATAAATCATGCACACAGGCGTCTTCACATAGGGGAAAACAATTCCATTATACGTGAAAGAAAAAACTGAGTATTAACCTTTGACCCATCACGAAAGTTCAATTCAGGTTTATTTGCATAGCACTTTTTACAATAATTATTGTAATCAAATATAAGTTATTGTACAGGATGGGCCATTTATATGGATACACCTTAATAAATTACATAGACAATTGCCTTCAGATGATCCCAAAGATAAAAGTCTAAGGGGGTCAGATCGGGAGACCTTGGGGGCCATTGAACTGGCCCACGACGACCAATCCACTTTTCAGGAAACTGTATTCAGGAAACCATTCCCATTTTATTAAGGTGTAATTAAGGTATAAATGGCCCACCCTGTATATAGACCGTTAACCTGCAGTTTTATAGCATAGGTGATGTTTATGTGTACGTTTAATGAAATGTATTGTCCTTGAAGTCCTCGATGGTTGGCATCATCTCTTCACAGGTCTTGTATCTCATCAGTGGCACTGTACAATCTAGAGGGTTTGGGGCCAGTATCCCCAGGGGGAATAAAAAACATAAAAAATAATTAGCATAGCTGTTGTTCATAATGTATTTGAACAAGAAATATTAAATATCAATGCAAAAATAAAGTGCTATAAATGAGAATAGAAGTTATATAAACATATAAAACATAGAAGTATTCTAACAAAGTGTCTGGTGCATTAAGACAGGAGCCCACTTACATGCATTCATTGCATCATACCGTTATGTGATGCATTGTGTGTATGCTTTGCTAAAAAGATAGGTCTTTAATCTAGGTTTGAACTGAGAGAGTGTGTCTGAGCCTCAAACATTATCAGGAAGGCTATTCCAGAGTTTAAGAGACATAAATGAGAGGCTCAACCTCCTTTAGTAGACTGCTATTCTAGGTACTACCAGAAGCCCTGAGTTTTGAAATCCTAACCCCCAGGGATTTGAGGTGATTTTGGGGTCCCTGAGAATTTTTGACATGCCCCGACATTTGTGCATATTTCAGCTACTTGCATAGTACTGGCCAACGTGTGTGTGTGTGTGTGTGTGTGTGTGTGTGTGTATATATATATATATATATATATTTATTTATATAGCACATTTTATACACAGTGGCAATTCAAAGTGCTTTACATAAACAGGAATAAAAAAAGTCAAGGATAAGAAAAAAAATTTAAATCATTAAAAACAGATTTAAATGTGTTAAAACAAGTTTTAAAAGAATGAAAAAGAAAAGAAAGACACAATAGTGCGATCTGTCAGACGCAGCACAGTGCTCACAGCTAAACAGATGTGTTTTCAGTCTTGATTTGAATGTGCCTAATGTTGGAGCACATCTGATAATTTCTGGAAGCTGATTCCAGCAGCAGGAGGCGCTGTCAGTAGCTGAAAGCCGATTCACTCTGCTTTGACTGAAATCTTGGAATTTCTAGTTTATATGATTCTAGAGATCTGAGTGATCTGTTAGGCTTGTATTCAGTGAGCATATCTGTAATGTATTGAGGTCCTAGGCCATTTAGTGATTTATAGACAAGTAATAATACTTTAAAATCTATTCTGAATGTAACTGGGAGCCAGTGTAGAGACCTGAGGACAGCTGTGATGTTTCCTGCTTCTGGTCAGAATCCTGGCCGCAGCGTTCTGGATGAGCTGCAACTGTCTGACTGTCTTTTTGGGAAGGCCCGTGAGGAGGCCGTTACAGTAATCCACCCTGCTGCTGATGAAAGCATCAACAAGTTTCTCTAAGTCCTCACTGGAAACAAAGCATAATGCAATGTTTTTGAGATGATAGTATGCTGATTTACTAACTGCTTTGACATGACTACTGAAACTCAGATCAGACTCCAGAGTCACACCAAGATTCTTGACCTTATTGTTTGTTGTTTGACCTTTAGAGCCAAGGTACGCATTCACCTTGAGAACCTCATCTCTGTTCCCAAACGCAATGACTTCAGTTTTCTCTTTGTTTAACTGAAGAAAGTTTTGGCACATCCAACTGTTCATTTCATCAATGCATTGGCAGAGGGTGTCAACAGGGCTGTAGTCATTAGGCAGTAAGGCTAAGTAGATCTGAGTGTCATCAGCATAGCTGTGGTAGGAGATTTGTTTTTTTTTTCTCGTTATTTGGCTCAGAGGGAGCATATAAAGGTTGAACAGGAGAGGTGCCAGAATCGACATAGTAACCTCTCCCTTCAAGATAAGATCTGAACCATTTGAGGACCGTCCCAGACAGCCCAACCCAGTTTTCCAGCCTATCCAGAAGTATGCTGTGATCGACAGTGTCAATTGCAGCGCTAAGATCGAGCAATACCAGCACTGTTAGTTTACCTGAATCTGTATTTAGGCGGATATCATTGATTATCTTTATAAGAGCGCTCTCTGTGCTGTGATGTGCTCTGAAACCAGATTGAAAATTGTCTAAACACCCCTTGGAGTTTAAGAATGTGTTAACCTGGTTGAAAACAACTTTTTCAATGATTTTGCCAATGAAAGGGAGATTTGAGATTGGTCTGTAACTGCTCAATAGTGTGTTATCCAGATTGCTCTTTTTCAAGAGGGGTTTAACAACTGCAGTTTTAAGTGAGTTTAGAAAAATCCCTGAGAGGAGTGAAGCATTTACCACTTTTAGGAGATCCATTTCTAAACAGTTAAACACCGTTTTGAAGAATGATGTGGGGAGCGTGTCAAGACTGCAGGTTGATGTTTTCATAATTTGCACGATCTCCTCTAAGATTTTACCAATAATTGCCATGAAATCAGACATAATGTCTGATTTCTTAAGTTGTGGTTGAGCTTGTCTGACTTCGATACAATTTGGCTGATTGGATGAGCTGATTGCCTTTCTGATATTATTGATCTTATCAGTAAAGAAACTAGCGAACTCATTACATTTACTTTCCAAGATTAGTTCACTGGGAATCGTACTGGGGGGGTTTATGAGTCTCTCTACCATTGCAAAGAGTGTACGAGCATTATTTAAGTTGCTGTTTAACTTCAGATATAGTCTGTGTTAGTAAATGTAAGGCTAATTATGAAGTCCAGGCAGAACACTGTATGGCAACGCTTCAGATGACTGTTCTAGAGCCTACAGCTAATAATCTGTAAGATTCTGGAGTGCTTTACAGCTCTAAAGAACATTATAAATGATAAATGATCTTAAATAAAACAAATACATTCATAGAGATGGTAATTATATATTTCACTCACCTGGGAAATGGAGGCCACGTGAATGGCTTGTGAGCACAGTTAAGTGCACACAGCATGCCATATCATCTGATAATTGTAGGAAATAATTCCAAAAGGCAACAGACTGTGTAAAGCCACATATAACAACACAAAAACACGATGAATATGCCGAGATCAGCGGGTAATCAGCTGAGGTGAAGTGATGGCAACCAGCGAGACCTAGCTGTCACTCAAGTGGCCACGCCCTTAATTATGCAAACTTAATATAACCTAATATAAAGGAAACGGATCAGTTATAAAAAAATTCACCCCCCTCACAGTTGTCATGAAGGGTAATAGTAGCTATATGAACCAAAATCGTTCTTTGTACCAGGCTGTAAACACCTTTCTTTATGCTGTAAAGTTGGCCATTCTAACAGTGGGCTCAATAGAAATCTGCTCTAATCATCAATAAAAGTTGGAGAATATCTTGGAGGTCTGTAGATTAGGGTTGTGACGATGAGGAAATTTCCCCACCGGTTAATCGACATGTGACCACACCGGTAATACCGGTATCACCGTGGGGGTCAGGGTTTCATCTTTTCCTCTTTTTTTCTGCTTTTAAATATCTTATAAATGCGTGGGTTTTATACTTTCACTTTCAGTTTTTCGGGAATTGGCAATTCGGTGTCAAACTATGAAAAAATCAGAACTTTTACAGGCTGAAAAAAACTGTGGAAATTGGAACCAAACAAATAACAACCATAACGTTTATTACTTATGTTAGAATGTTTTTAAAACGAATAAGAAAATAAAGTAGAAAGATAAGTAATTAAATAGCACAAAGTTTAAATAAGATAAACGAATGAACAAGAAACAAATAAAAGAAAAACTTCCAAATGGCATTAGGCTACAAATATGACAGGTCGGCAGTCTTAAAAAAAAAAAATAAATAAATAAACAAAAACACTGCATTTTTTTTTATTAACCGTGCAGTCTACAAGGAAACCCAACATGTTGACCATCTCTGATGGGATCTTGTGGGGCTCACTATGTTCCCCATCATGTTGAACACTCTCTCGGATGCGCAGCTTGTTGCGCACACGCAAAGATACTTTTTGGTTACCTTTGCCAACAGGGGGAACCTACTTTGGTTGTCTTTTGTTGTCCTACCTGACTTCAATGTCTTTATGTATTAATTAGCCTAATGTATTATATATTAATAGCTTATTCCTTATAAACAATCCGTTTATAAAATACTTTATTAACGAATATAGGTTACTGAAGAATAAACCGAATATGAAATGTGATCCTTGCATAATGATCACAGCTAAACAAGCTAGCACTCAATTTATATATAAACTATAAATAAAATAAAAAAATGAAAGAAATTTTAAGTAATAGAACATTATAGCCGCTTTTTCACTATCGTGCTGAACCGTTCTTTATGCTGAACCGTTCCATTCCGTGCCAAACCGGACCAGACAGCACGGATACGGTTTCATTTTCCACTGTCGTGCTGAAACGGAGCTCTTTGAAACTACACAAAACACTTCAATAGTTGTCTTGGTAACGCAATGTAAACGGCTCCCTTTGTTCAATTAAATTTAAACAATAGCCGAAACTAGTTTTTTTCATGTGCATGTGTACAAGCGAAAGCTACCGTGTGACTGAACACTGTTCTGTCACTTTTGTTTTCTGCTCTCTCATATAGGGTGCTAAATATACCTAGCTACAAGTCACAGGTATTTATTTAGAGGTCACATGTTGCGTGGCTCTGGGCAAATTTTATTTGGAGGGAAAATTACCTAAATGTAACGTGATGATTGAAAATCATCATGAGGGGAAATAAATAATATATTTCAAATCTCCTTGCATAACAGAAAAATAAACAATAATAATGCAACTGTTACGTTTCAGAACGTAATAATTATTTGTTCATTTATTTTATTTATATATATATATATATATATATATATATATATATATATATATATATATATATATATATATATATATATATATATATACACACAGATTTGTATTTTTTTTATGCATCTGGAGCTGATGTTGTGCGCTGTGGAGCATGCGCAGGTCTCTCTCTCTCTCCCTCTAGAGCTGCGCTTGATTATATAAGCGGAGGAGAGGAACAAAAGACGGATCTTTCTGCTCGGTGCAGGTCGCAAATCTCTGTCGTTGTTGTCGCCACTGTTGCTGTTATTCCAAGCATCTCCTATCTTCTGCCCCAGATTGTTTGTTGAATTTGTGTGATGTGATTGACTGATTTCGTCTGCTTGCTTATTTAATCTGAGCCTGTGTGCTTCGTTTTCCCTTATTAAAACATATTATTTTGGTTAAATTGAAGCTGTAGGTTGGGAATCGCAATTTACTTTAAAAACGTTTTTTTTCCTGGTTTGTGGCAGCGAGGGAGAAAGGGAAGCTTGCTGTAATTTTATTTGGGGTAATTTTATTTTAGCAGGTAAATTAGAATTATTTCCCCGCAAGTTAGCTGTCTTTTTGTATGTTATTTTGGCCTGGATTCCCTTCCGAAGAGATCTTTATTGCTTAAAAAAAAATAAACCTTGTTATTTCTTGATAAACTGGTTGTGATCATTGTGAGCTGGGACAAAAGAAGGGGAAAACCCTAAATTGAGTATTTAAAAGTTTAATTTATTTAATTATTTATACTTTTGTTATTGTTCCCGCCAACCCTAGACTGGTCGGGACGTAACACAACATTAATAGTGCATTTGTATATTAGTGGCAGAAATATATTTTTGGACAGGCCTTGTCAAAAGTGAGCGGGCACTTTCACTAATAAAAAATATAGTACTTAAATTATTATTAAATGTCATTTTTAACAGTCAATTAAATTACACCGCGATTTTATATCAAAAGTTGATAATGATATAAAATATCTGTAATACATTTTGATGGTAAATAACCTTTTAAGTGATGGTTGTTATTTGTTTCAGTATTCAAACATTAAATATTGAATGCATCAAGTTAAATAAAAAAGGAATATGAAACAACACATAGCATATCAGGATATAAAGGACTATATTTAGCAAAATGCAATTATCTTTGTATTTTTATCATTTTATTTTTGTTATTTTAATAATTTTTTAGTCTTCATAATTAACTAACGAGCTATAGACAAACTCCTGCTTGACGTTTTAGAAAATATTTTGCGCAGCTATAATAAAGATCACTGAGAACAAAACAAAAAACACACAGAAACATGTTACATGGCCCCATAAATGTCCAACTCATATTTAACTGAATCGTATAATGGCCTATAGCTAAATGTTGAAAATTGCTCATTTTAGTTTTAGAAAACAGTTGTCAAAACGTATTGATATTTTATTTTAATACAAACAATACCGACATTTAAGAATCCATATTTATTTTCTTTATTCATTCATTGCACTTGTTTATTGGTGCATATATAGGCTATAATTTAAATCTTAGGCAGTGCACCTTCGTAAAGCTTTCAAGTAATAGTCCAAAGACTTAAAGAAAGAATTGACTTTCTACGGTGACGGCTGACATTCCAACACGCTGTAACTGTCCTTCAGGTAGTCTAACTGGCATTAAATAATAAAACAAACCGTCTGGGCTTTAAATTAAAAAGTGCAATTATTTCCCAGTTGCTCAGAGTCTGCAAGTTCGTGTTCCAATATAGTTATGTTGTCGTGGATATTGATGATGTTAATCGTGTCTTTATTCCATGCGCAGCAGGGAAAAAAAGGCTTTCAGCTGTGTAGTCATTGGTAAAGATCTCACTCGGATCAGCGCGAGTTTTTGTGCAATAAACTCACGCTCAGTCTGGCGAAGTAAAATCAAGCTCTAGTCACGATTAAAACAATAGGCTATTTTATTATTTTAAGAATTTAGATGGCGGGATAGTGATTATACATGGTTAATTATTCAGGTCAATGCACAAACTTTAATAAATAAAATATGTTCGTAAGAATGTGGTGAGCCAGGAAGTCCCTTCTCCGCCAGAGACTGCTCTGTGGTTTTAAAACCCTTTTTAAACTGTATGGTTTAGACCTGTATCATTTTTTTTTGATGTTAAATGTAGTGTAGTTTACATGTGGATGTCTGATGAATAGCGCGCTTCAGCTGAGCCAGCTGTGGTAGCTTGGCAACAGAGCCGCGACGTCAACACACAGAATCTGTCGGCACAGTTCCGGGCCGAGAACGGTTTGTAACCGTGCCGCGCCGTTTCAGGCTCAGTGGAGAAACAACCATAACCGTACCGAAGGGTTCTTAGAACGGTTTGGCACGATAGTGGAAAAGCGGCTTATGTAAAAAAATCTAAAGACTACACGCTAAATAAAAGTGCCTCAACAGAGCTGAACATCACTGTGCGGTAACCGAGCGCATGTCAGTTTACAGCCTCTGTAAAGATCAGACAGCCTATACAGATCACACAATCTCAATAAACACCATGTAAATGTATAAATATTTCGATAAGTATTGTTAATGGAATATTTATAACGATATGATCTTGCTTTTGATTATAACAGTTCAATAACGTGGTGCGCAGTGACTATTAGCCAACACCTCCCTGTAAGTTTACACCCTGCATAGATAGACTATAGGCCTCCTTCTCTGGGGTGTTATGAATTGCGTGTTTTAAATGACAGCGACACATGCTACATTTAGTTTTTATTGTAAAATATACATTATAACCCAGTACACAGTAAAATTATATTTTTTGAATGGCTTGCCTATTGACAGCGTATATAATCGTTAAGCTTAAATAGGCTAAGCATATTTTTTATTATTATTAAAACGCATTAATACAAACTAGCCACCCTTTGATTTTTTTTTTTTTTTCCGTATATTTTTTATCAAACGAAAAATGCAATGAATTGTTTATTTTGGTTTTCATTTTATTAGAATTAATCTAATTATTAGGCTACACAACTTCTACATTAGCTCTGATTGCGTTTTTACAGATATCCTACAGATAGTCGAGAGATGGTCGAGATGGTCGTGGAGGCGGAGTCGCTGCTGTTTACAAAAATATGTATAAGTGTAAACAGGTCTCTCTGACTACGGTGTTTTCCAGCTTTGAAATGATGTTGTTTGAAGTGGTTTCCTCTCACCCCGTTCTCTTCGCAGTGATATACAGACCTCCAAAATACAGTAAGAATTTCATGAATGACTTTGCTGCTTTTCTTGCTGAAATCAGGACTAAATATGACTCTCTCTTAATCGTTGGAGATTTTAATATTCACGTGTGTTGTCCTGATAAACCTATGGCTAAGGATTTTCTGTGCCTGATTGACTTTTAATTTAACTCAGTCGGTGTTTACACCCACACAAGAGCGTGGTCATACACTTGACTTGGTTTTGTCATATGCTTTGCCTGTTTTTAATTTGGAGGTGTATGATGCTGTTTTCTCTGACCATATGCCTGTGGTATTTGAGATTTCTCTGCCTAGTAATGCAGACAGACCACGCCCCCTTCCCGTGCGTTCTCGTGTTTTTAACTCCTCCACTGCCTCACGGTTTTCTGATTGTTTTAACCGTTACACCATTTCTGGGCCCTTTCATCATAATACAGACGTTCTTAGTTCCTGGTTACATGACACCTGTAAGTCTGTGTTGGACAATGTTGCTCCATTTAAAACCAGGCAGCCTAAAGTCAAATTTGAACCCTGGTTAAATGATGAGACCCGTGCTGTGAGGCGGAAATGTCGTATAGCTGAGCGAAAATGGAAAAAAGACAATTTACAGGTGTCTTTTCAAATTTTAAGAGAGAATTGGGATGTATATCAGTCCACTGTGAAGGAAGCAAAAAGGAGCTACTTTGCGAACATTATCATGTCCAATTGTCATAAACCTCGTGTGTTATTTAAGTCAATTGATTCTATTCTTAGTGCCCCTCAGACTCCCTGTTTTGAACCCTCTTTTGAAATGTGTGAGAAATTCTTGCATTTTTTTATTAGTAAGGTGGCCTCAGCTAGAGCCCAGATAACACCACCTAATTTTGATCCCTCAATCCTTCCCGTGTGCCCTGCTGTCTTTCACCAGTTTGAGCATGTCACTCTCGCTCAGCTGGATGAGATAGTGGCCCACATAAAGCCATCAGGTTCACCTCATGATGCTGTTCCCCCACACCTATTGAAGGAGGTTTTTTCCACTGTGGGCTCTTTAGTTTTAACTTTTATAAATGGCAGCCTTACTTCAGGGGTGGTTCCTAAAAATTTCAAACATGCTGTTGTACAGCCCCTTCTTAAAAAACCTGGATTGGACACAAATAGTCTTCAAAACTATAGACCAATCTCCAAGCTGCCTTTTTTATCTAAAGTGTTGGAAAAAATAGTCTATAATCAGATAAGCGCACACTTGAACGAGCACAACCTTCTTGAGATTTTTCAGTCTGGTTTTAAAGCAATGCACAGCACTGAGTCTGCCCTTTTAAGAGTTTTTAATGATATCCTTTTATCATGTGATTCTGGTGACTGTGTGGTTCTTGTCCTCTTAGATTTAACAGCTGCATTTGACACTGTCGATCACGGCATCCTACTTTCACGCTTGGAACACTGGGTTGGCATAAAAGGTGTGGCTTTGGAATGGTTCAGGTCTTACTTGGAAGGCCGAACCTTTTCTGTGCGCTTAGGTGATTGTGAGTCCTACTGTGCTCCACTAGCTTATGGAGTTCCACAGGGATCTATTCTTGGCCCAATTTTGTTCTCTTTATACCTACTTCCCCTCGGATCAATTCTGAGGAGACATGGCATCTCCTTTCACTGCTATGCTGATGACTGTCAGATTTATGTTCCCCTTAAAAGGACAGATGGCCTTCCCCTAAATGCACTGGACTCATGTTTAAAGGACATTAAATCTTGGTTGGCACTGAACTTTCTCAATTTTAATGATTCTAAGACCGAAGTGATGGTGTTTGGCCCCAGCTCCAATACCGCTCAATCTGTACGCCTAAATGATCTTGAACCTTTCTGTAAGCCAGAGATTGTGAATCTGGGTTTTAAAATGGATCCTGAACTAAAGCTTGAAAGCCAGATTCGGTCTGTTGTTCGCTCTAGCTTCTTTCATTTAAGGCAACTGGCCAAAATTAAGCACGTTTTATCACACAAGCACTTTGAAACTGTAATCCATGCTTTTATAACCTCCCGCCTGGACTACTGCAACGCCCTTTATTTTGGGGTAAGCCAGTCCTCTATCTCTCGTCTGCAACTCATTCAAAATGCAGCTGCGCGTCTTTTAACTGGCACACGCAAATATGAGCACATCACCCCGGTTTTATCATCTCTTCACTGGCTGCCAGTGCATTTCAGGATCCATCATTTTAAGTTACTTTTATTTGTTTTTAAGTGTCTAAATGGTGCTGCACCGCTTTACCTCTCTGAGCTTCTTTGTCCCTACACACCTTCTCGTTCGCTCAGGTCAGCCGACCAGCTCCTCCTGTGTGTGCCCAAGACAAGTCGAAAGCTCAGAGGGGATCGGGCTTTTGCTGGGGCTGCACCAAAATTGTGGAATGAGTTGCCGTTGTATGTTAGACAAGCCTCTTCCATTACTGTTTTTAAATCTCTTCTTAAAACCCACTTGTTCAGTTTGGCTTTTAGCACAGCGTAAGATGTTGACATTTTATACTTATTTATTTTCAAAGTATTTGCTATGTTTTTGTTTTACACTCTATTGTTAGCACTTTGGTCAACTGTGTTGTTTTAAAGTGCTTTATAAATAAAATTGAATTGAATAGACTTTTTGGCTCAAAGACATTTATGCCTGTTATTTTCAGTGCTGTATTTGACAGATTTCGCAAAGGCTTCAGCTATTGTAACTGTCAGCTGTACCAGCCTCAGTTTTGCGACTTGACTTGTGTGGCGTCTAAATATCACTGTCTGGATGATATCGAGAGAGAGATGAGATCAGACCTCAGATTCAATGTGTGGCCGCACCACACAGTTACTTTCCTGCAATTATTTTTAATATAGGCTCATCTAAATTAACTTTTCATTCGATTAAAAGCCGAAATATTGCCAGACAAACAAAGCAATTTTCGGTTTTGGAAGAGCGGTTTTAGTGATAAAAGACACACACACACACAGGATACACTCTTGTCGGCTTTACATTAAACTCATAATAATCAAGTGCAAAAAAGAACAGCTGAACTTCAGAAAAAGTGCTCACTGCGGTTGCCGCGATGGTTGCTTTGTTTCTTTGCGGTTGGCTTGTCAGTGGCGCGGCATTGCGAAAATCACTTTTGTTTTAATAAAAAAAAACATTATTTATTACTAAACACTGTGAGATGATGGTCGCGTGATTTTTTTTTTTAAATGAGGTGCTTTTGTATTGCGTTTTGACTCCATTCTCTTTCTGTAAATTCGACTCCTCTCGTTCTCCTTACATAATAAATGAAATATGAAGCATTGTAGATATGTTCAGAATTTAACTATAGTGCATGCTGTTGTCTTAAGTAAATTATTTATATTTATATTTTCCATTTAATTAAAATAAATATTGAATAAAAAAACAAATACTTAAAAAAAATGTGGGCACGGTGTCAC
The DNA here is from genome assembly GCA_903798195.1 of Danio kyathit. Classification (NCBI taxonomy): domain Eukaryota; kingdom Metazoa; phylum Chordata; class Actinopteri; order Cypriniformes; family Danionidae; genus Danio; species Danio kyathit. The sequence goes on along the minus strand of LR812525.1, from coordinate 1,874,521 downwards.
GGTGGAAAAGCGATGTCACCGGTGTCGCGTCTTAAAACCGGTAACACCGTCAACACCGTCTATCGTGGCAAGCCTACTGTAGATAATGATCAGTAAAATGCGTGGAGCACCCTTTAATGCTATACTCAGATATTCAAAAGACAAATAGTCACCAAATGACACTTGTTTACACTCATAGACATCTTTAAACAGGGCAGCGATGCCTCCACCTCTCCTATTAGCTCTGCAAACACTCAAAAAATCAAAGTTTAAAGGAGCTGTTTCATTCAGAACTGCTGCGCTACAACTGTCATCTAGCCAAGTTTCATTTAAAAGCATAAAATCAAGGCAATTTGTGCTGATAAAATCATTGACTAAAAGTGACTTATTGTTAAGTGATCGGATGTTTAAAAGTGCTAACTTAACAGTTTTAGCTGTTTTCCCTACAGTAGTCGCAGATTTACATTTAATAGACACCAAATTTGAATGATTTGCTATACGGCTTTAGGAAATCTTCGGTTTTCTGTAACGTAATATAACACATATCTGAGTAGAGAAAGCTACAGGCACACTGGGTTCCTGCTTGTTCTGTAAACATCTGATAAAGACACTGTTATCTAAGGCCCTGTTTACACTACTATTTAAAACTAAAACGCATAAGTTTTGCTACGGTTACGCCATCCGTCCACACTACGCCGGAGTTTTCGAGCCCCAAAAACGGAGCGTTTTGGAAACGCTGGAGAGGCCGTTTTCATTCTGAAACGCTGCTGCTCCGTCTCAGTGTAGATGGGGGAAAACGGAGACATCTGAAAACAGAGGCGGGGCTGCAGACATTCGCCTATCTGATTGGGGCTTTTCCCTCAATATTAAGTAGCCTTCACACAGTTCAGTTCTGCATCCTCTCCGTGTAAGTTCAGACTTCGCAAGTTTGATATGGAAAACAAACTCCAGAGTGTGTACTTTATAAAGTCATTCACATCACCCCGGCTATGCTGTTTCACTACCTTGACAATAAAATGAAAACATGATATGAGGATGTGCCTATTTTCACTTTGATATCAGCAACTTAACAGACATCAAAAATGTTGAGGCGTCGTGTAGCTGCATGATATGAGCGTCATCTTCAGGCATATTTATAACAAAACGGAGTCTATAACAGAACTGCCTCCTTTCATTTTCATTGAAAATACGAAACATACCCTCTCTCTTTCACTGAATATCCGTTTTAAGGATCAATAATGGCCATTATAAAAGTATAACGTGCAATAAGTTTATACAATAGAGAAAATAAAGGCAAACAATCAGTCAGATGTGCAGAATCGGTGTCCGCGGTTACATTAAGATATTAACCTAACTTATCTTTGCGCTCAAAACACCAAAACACGTTACCTGAGAACAAGTGATAGATTCAAAAGACCAAAGTCGGGGAATATGTAGTCAGATATAGACAACAAGATTAATGAAATATCACGTTTAACAAATACAGTGAGATTAGATCCAGCGGGAGATCCGTGATGAACAGTGTGACGTGCACAGCTCTCATATGGGTATGTGCTTAAAGCACGCTGCAGTGCATGCCAGAGTGTGTGTGTGTGGTCACGTGATGTGCGTTTTCACTGTTTTAATGTAGACAGAGAGCTGTTCAGAAACGGTGGGTGAAACGCTAGTGTGGACGCGGATCGGTTTCATTCTTAAACGCCGTTTTAAAACAAAAACGTACTGGTGTAAACGGGGCCGAAGCAGGCACCCAAGACACATCAATGGCAGCTTTTAAGTTCACCAGCTGAAGATGAGGCGTTTCTTGAGACCTGGCGCTGTCGCAAAGACCTGAGGCCTCTCCTAGGTGTAGGCTCAGAGATTGGTGTGAGGCTGGCTGATTTTGGTTGCTAACTGGGGGCTTGCGGCAATGAAGTGTGAGTGTAGTTCCAGCAAACACCAGTTCCTCCATCTTTTTTGAAAAATTCAAGAGAGGCGAGCAAGGTGACAGTGAGAATGTGTCTGGTGACAGAGGCTGTGGGTCTGGGGTTTCTGACTGTTGAGATATGTTGACCTGGCTGTTTTCCTTGAGACTTGGTGCTGTTCTGATGCATCTCAGTCTGTCTGTGTTGAGCTCAGTGTGCAGGGCGCAGACGACAGTTTGTCCGTTATCAGTGGTTGTGGTGTTTGCATGGTGTTATCGCAGTCCTTGTGGGATGCGTCAGCCACAAGTCCAGTCTCAGGAGCTGATTTGAAGTCCTGTGGTCATTCGGACATTTGCTACGTGTGTGTGTGTGTGTGCCATTTGGGTTGAGTTCAGTAACACACACACAGCCGATAGATCATGGAGGGAGAAATAGATGTTGTCTTTTTGCACCAGGTTTGTTTCGATGAAGGCCATCTGATGTTGTCTTTGGTTCCAGAAAATTGAAGTTGTCAATGAAATTCAGTTCTTTCCTGTTACATGTTTTCTGCAGCCATGCATTTAGACCAAGGAGTTTTGAAAACATATTTGTCCCTCTTGCAGGGAGTGGTCTGCTGATGAATGACTGAATCTTCAATCTTTCAACTGTTTCCAAGAGCTCACAGAAATCTCTCTTGAGCAGTTCTGACTGTTCCTTGCGAACATCATTCTTCCCCACATGAATGATAATCCGTTTTTCTCATGTTTCCTTAATATGTTCTCAAGCTCTTTGTGTATATCAGAAACTGTTGCATGAGGGAAGCAGTATGTCATTGTTGCTCTGCTTCTAAAATGTTTGATTATTGAATCTCCAACAATCAATGTTCTTATCTCGGCTGTGATCGGAGCAGAATGCCGCTGTCTAGTTGGCCTTGAGCCTCTGTTCCATGTAGAATTAGCTGCTGAGTCATGCGGTCTCTGTCTGACTGCATTTGGGGATTCTTCACCCATATTACTGAGAACTTCATATCTGTTCTGAAGCTGTATTTGAGTCCGAGCTGTTTTTGGGGTAGAGGACGCTAATGCAGTAGCGTATGATCTTTGTGGTCTGACCCCGCGAGTACCCTTTGTTCTCGCACCTTGTTTTTGCCATTTGTTATCACGCTCGTTTTCAACAGTTTTACTCAAAACAGTAGCTGGAGTAGATTTATGAGACTCACCGACTGTATAATGTGAGGGTCCACAATAAAGCGGTACTGCGTGATCTGGCAGTTCTGGTCGAATCGCAAGTAACTTTGTTTCAAGAACTGCAATCTTTTGTAGAAGTTTGTTCCTGAGAAGGCAGTTTGTGCAGCAGGGAGATTCTAAATCAATACGCTCCAGAGGCATTTTCACAGCCGTGTTTTCCCGTCTCAGGAATGTAAGCAGCTGGTAGCGAGAGGATTGTTTAGGCGATAATTCCCTTCTTGTTGGTTAAGTTGTATTCCAGAAAGTTTGAAGATTCTGTATTTGATTAGATTCGATGTTGATCTTCAAGGTGTGTCGTTTGAGCACTGTGCTGATAGGCTCTAGTTAAATTAGAGTATAAAATATAAAAAACAAGAGTGCAAGGAGCAGAGCAGTAGGCAGAAGCGCCCGGACAGTAGCAAAGCAGGAAGCAGATGTGCCTGAACAAGAATTTTGAGTAACCGGTCTTGTAAGCTAGAATATTTACTTCACAATTATGTGAAAATTATTCTGTTTTCTTATTCAAAGAAAACATTACAAAGAATGACAATTTGTTCAGATTGATTTAGGTGATATTAGCTGTATGCGTGAGTGACAATGGTCATGAATCACTCACCCATCAAGGGCATTGTAAAGCAATGTCCATATGCAAAAGCTAGCCCAAACTAAAAGCTTGTATGACCATGTATATACAAGTACACCCCTCACAAATCTTTCTTTAAAATTCATATTTTAACAGGAAGCGCTACAATATTATATTTGTGCATATAAATTAGATTAGTCACTACTGAAGCAGTGAAGCACTAACTAAATAACTTAAGATAATGGTCCAAAAACTAGTACAGCAAATTTATATGATATAGAAAAATATTAAATACAAGTTTAAAAAATAGGAAAAAATCAAGAGAAGCAAAAAATATGGAATAAAAATATTAGCTTGAATTTAATTGTATCTTTCAATTTCTCAATATTTTTGGTGAATAAAATATTATTTTTTATAAATATCTGTTTTGTTTAAATGCACCAAAATACATTGCCTATATTCACTGACAAATGGATAAAAATGTTAATTTTCAAGTGGGCTGGGCTGTACACTGTTATGCTAAGCACTGTATGTGCACTTATACAGCATGCACAACAACTATATATTTGAAATGGTATAAAGTGTGTTTGCAAAACTGTTGTAATTAAACTCTCTTGTGCATTAATCCAGCATTTAATAATAATTTCTGAATGACTCTGAGACACTAAAGTAGCGCAATGAGAAAAGCTTTAAACATAAGAATGAATAATATTTTAAACATGAAAACAATTACTTTAAATCAAAATAATATTTTAAGACCTTATCTCTCTCTCTCTCTCTCTCTCTCTCTCTCTCTCTCTCTCTCTCTCTCTCTCTCTCTATATATATATATATATATATATATATATATATATATATATATATATATATATTAGTGCTAGGCCGTTATCGGCGTTAACCGTTAACATGCTGCGTGAATGCGAGACTCTTATCGCGCGATAAAATAAAATATTGCCGTTAATCTATTCTCAAAGTGGGGTGGGAGCTGGGTCAATTTTATTCAAGCTATGATGACTTTCACCTTGATATATTAGCGCGGATGTATACCTGACCGGTGAACCATCTGACAAAAGAGTGCCCTTTTAAATCAAATCAGCAGGATGCCTGACTCTAACTGCAGTTCGGCAGTTTCACTAACTCACGAACATTTCATTCATGCCATCGTGACAAACTGGGGTATTAGACGCAAATAAGGAGTAAGGACTGGTGAGAGTGTCATGGAATTTAATAACAAACGCCAAATGGTAAGAAAAAAACTTCAGCATTTTGCGATGTGTGTTTGTGTATGTGTGTGTGCGGTCCTTTGCTAACAGCCGCGTGTGGATCTTGTCGGAAAACATGGCGAAAGGTCCTAAAGACTGCAGTGTTTACTTCAATAATGCCACTAATATATGTATACTCCACATGTCTTAATTCCATTTCTGTTTAGTTCAGTTTTGACTTTAGTCAGATTAATGTAATCAAAAATTGCTAATAGCTTATGTAGGCCTACAGTTCAAAATTCATGTTTAACTGAATAAACAGTGAGTAAACACAAGTACATCTTATTGAACATCATTTATTTTCATCACCAATGATCATAGTAGAACAGTTTTTCAAGCAGTTTGTGATGCACAGGAGATGAGCCCCTGCTCTAATGCGACACCCAGCTTGAGAAACCCATTCTCAAAGACGTATAATTTAGGTAGCACACATATTCTGAATGCCTTCGCCAGAATTCAAATGAGCCATTTTAATATAGATTAATCTAGATTAATTTTGAGATTAATCTAGATTAATCTAGATTTAAAAAATTAATCTTTGCCCACCTATAATATAATATATATATATATATATATATATATATATATATATATATATATATATATATATATTTATTTATTTATTTGCCCCAATACCCGATGATGATCCCATGAGGTTAAATGAGTCATAATTTCAATTTATTTCTGGGAATAAAAGTGAAACAACCTTTCTAGCGCGCTGTTTGCTTGTGGGGGCATGTACATTCTAGCCAGCACGCTGTCTTTGTATTGTGGGCGTGTGGGCAGCTTTCGTCATTGTTTTTAATAATGGCGGACACAGAAAGAGCCGGCGTGATGTGCGCTCTGCTGGGAGAATTCTATGGATTACCAAGCGATACAACATTTGTTTTCAAAATGAGTTGGAAAGTTCACCTTCCAAGCTTTATGCAGGTAGGGCTCTCTCACATGTATTAATGTATTAAAGGAGCACGTGGACTTTTGGGCGTGGTCGCATTAAAACTAATGAGATCAGACTGAGAAACTCGACATAGTGTTGGTTTCATACGGATTTTATCAAGCAATGTTTGTTTTCAACATGCACTTGCTGCATTTAAAAGTAGACACTTCAAGCTTTCTCTAGATATATGTCTCATGTCTGTGTGTTTAGTTTTCGCAGATTTTTCAGTGCATTTTACTGACATGTTTCAAAAAACGGTTTGCGGAGAGAGAAGGGAAATAATGCCTACGCTGTTTGTTTTCCACACACGTTTGTTGTTATTGTGACTGTACACAATAAAAAGTAGACACCTAACAGATTCGATTGATATATTGCTCTTATCTGTAGCATGCTTTAAGGGGAAGCCTCGCTAAATAACTACTTTCCAACAAAGACTAAACATTTTATAAATCTTTTGAAAGACGACTAGAATGATGTCATTTTGACATCAGCCAAAAAACAATTTATTATGTCTGCTGAATATGTGCCATGTTGCAAACCAAATCTCTGACTTCTCATTTTCTTTCCAGAAACTCTGGTCATTAGCTCCAGAAGCATACCCCAACCCAACACCTGTCCCTTCGTTTTCAGAAATGACACCATCTTAACATCACCCTAAACTCAGGCTCCTTCAGGAGTCAATACAACCTTCGACTCTTGCAAGAGCCTCACCTATTACCTCGCCTTTCTGTTGCCCCTGCCAGCATTGAGTGCTTCCGCTGTTTCCTCTTAGCTCTATACTCCTTGTCTTTGACTCTCATCTAACCTCCTTCCTCCATCTTAACATCACCCTAAGCTCAGACTACTACAGGAGTCAACACGAGCTTCGGCTCTCGCAAGAGCCTAACCTATCACCTCATCTTTCTGTTCCCCCTGCCAGCATTGAGTGCTTCTGCTGTTCACTCTTAGCACTTAACTCTTTGCCTTTGACTCTCATCTAACTTCCTTCCTCCATCTAACCAGCTAATGCCATACTCCAGACTAAGGCTTGAGCTCGACCCTCTGCCTCTATTCCTCACTAAACCTCTATGTAGCATTGGTGCCACTTCGCCAGCTTTTGCACCCATTTTTCCCTACCTTTCTGTTTCCCAAGCACTGCTATACTTTGCCTTCCCACCCCTCACCACCCATCAACTCTGACCCCCACAGGGGTCTAACCTGAGCTTTGACTCCCGCAGGAGTCACTCCAAGCCCATCCCCGGCCACCCCTTCACAGTCACGCTTCCAGTAAAAGCCATCACGGCCCCCTCCTTCCTCCCCACTCTTACTGGATCCCCCCAGGGCTTTGACCCCTGCATGGGTCACTTCGAGCTTTGACTCCCGCATGAGTCATCACTGCCCCCCCCCCCCCCCCTCCCCCCCGGCCATTAGAAAATATGTATGCGTGTGCTTGCATACGTACGAATATGTGTATATGCGTGCGTGCATGTGTAGGTGCGTGTTCGTATGTATGGGTAATATATGCATGTACGCAGATGTGCGTGCATATTTGTGTGTATATGGATTCCCGTCTCCCTTTCTTACTTACGGCGTCGAGGTTCTCCTTTTTTACCACCTCCTAGCATTGAGTGCTTCCGCGACCCCCCCCCCACCCCCCCTTTATCCGTATCCTCTCCTCCCCAATAGAACCCTCCCTCCTAATTTCAGCGTTGAGTTTCTCTGCTACTTTTCTTCTTTTATCAATAAAAACTTCCTTCCAGTATAGTGGGAAAACACTATCTTGTTTTCAGAGTTTTCAAAAAGGTCCCTGTTCGGGTGCCATCTGCAACACCTCCTCACCTTTAATTGGTATTACTCTGAGGGGGCTTCTACAGAACTTTGGCTGACTGAATAATCACTCTTGAAACAAATAACAATTGAACTCTCTTTAATTTACCCACATGTGTTTTAACATTAAACAAAAACCGTCAATCACAACAAAAAAAGGCATTCCAAAGTCAGAATCAAATTAGTCTTTCTAAATAATGTCAGTGATAACTTATCGTTATTAGCGATGCAATTTCTTTTTGATGTCCTGACACTGTTAGGAAGGAGACTGTTGATGCATGTAGGAAAGTCGTCAAGTTGCTCTCTGTTGAGTGAGATGTTGCTCCCTGAGAAGTTGGACAATCTTAGTATTGTTTAAACTCCAATTGAAAACAGCAGGCCAACAGACACACAAGGACAGCAAAATACAAACAGTCCTTTCTAAAACAAACAAAAATAAAAATCAACATAAGTAACTGCTTAACACGACACATCAGATAAAGACACAGAAGTTACACTTACTGTTGAGCGATAACTGCATCAGTTCTCATTATTGGACAATGCGAAGGCCGGTAGCAAAAGTGATACATGTGGCGTACACTCTACCAAACACTCATCTTACTCTATAGTAAGTGGCTCTTTATAAAGGTGTAAATCAACCTAGCGCCCTGCAGAGGTCAGAAGCAATATTACAACATGACACCATACCAAACAATACACAGTGCAAGAAAATAAATAAATAAATCAGAAAATAATAATAGTAACATTTAACTGTTACAGTAGACATGCGTGCGTATATGTGTATACATGTGTATATGGATACCCCGTCTCCCTTTCTTACTTACGGCGTCAAGGTTCTCCGCCCTTTCCTCTATCTCCCTTCTGGCATTCATACGCCCCTTCTTTTTTACCTCCTAGCATTGAGTGCTTCCGCGACCCCCCCCCCCCCCCCCTTCTTATCCATATCCTCTCCTCCCCAATAGAACCCTCCCTCCTAATTTCAGCGTTGAGTTTCTCTGCTACTTTTCTACTTTTATCAATACAAACTTCCTTCCAGCGTCAAGTAACTCCACTACTCTTATCTCCTCTCATAGGGTCTCAGTCCCCAGCTCTCACTCCCGCAGGAGTGACTAAAATGAGCTTCGACTCCCGGAGGAGTCTCGCCCTGGCCACCTCCTGCAGAAGCCTTCACCCCCCCACCTCCCAGACTCTAGCAGGAGAAATGGCCCCCCTCAGCTCTGACTCCCGCAGGAATTACCCCGAGCTTAGAGTCCCACAGGAGTCACTCGATGCCCCTCCCGGCCCTTTATATATTAAAAAAAAATAAAAAAAAAAGAACTCTCCTTTTTCTTCTTCAAGATCGAGATCCTCCGCCACTTCCTCTATCTCCCTTCCGGCACTTATTTGCCCCTTCACTTTCTTACAGCGTTGAGTGCCTCCGCTACCTTTTTACCCCCCTCTTCCATCTCTTCCCTTATATCCTTCTTAATGCTGCATTCACACCAGACACGGAACGCGTGGATAAATTGCGCTATTGGCGTGTAAATAGACGCGTGAACATTTGAGTTTACTCGATTCATTTGCGAGTCAAACTCCGCTTCATTCGCGCGTCAAATTCGCTTCATTCACGCATCAAATTAACTTCAGAACAGACGCAGATTCACGTGTTAAGCAGGGCTTCTGTCTTCCCGGTGACTGTAGCTTTGTTGCTAAATGGCTAACATGGGTTTTATTGAGAGAATAACTGTGTTTGTGTGCTTTTATGAAGGTTGAAAAACAGGGTCGATATGTATGGAGCAGTGTCTGAGTCCACTAGATATTTTCAGAGGTGGACCCAGCTCTGTGAGCTCATGAACTCCTCCAGAAACTTAACCTGGATGATGGAGGCTTTCAGCGGTGCTTCTGACTGAGCCGAGCCCAGTTTGATGAATTGTTGTCTGTGTCGGCTGGAGGATTTTCCCCGGACACCAACAACAGGTGCTACGTCACAATCATGCCCACACAAGAGCAAGCTCCTGATTGGTTAACGCGGCGCGAATGTCCGCAGAAGTTCAGATTTTTGAACTTGAGCAATTCGTGCGATTTGCGCGTCAAATGCGCAAATACCCAATTTGTGCCTCGCAGTTCGCGCCGCGCCATTCAATCTAGCCCCTCCCACGCCCCTGCCTAGACTCTCGCAGGAGTCTACTTCCCTCTGCTCCTGCAGGAGTCTCTCTTTCCTAATCTATCAATATTATATCAAGCAGCCGGATATAGTATTTTTCCATCTGCATTTTGAGGGGTTCTTCAATACGCGGCTGCTGTCCTGAGATCTTGTAATGGGAGGGAGCCCCAGGCTCGAGTATCTTATGAGCTCAGGGCTTTCTCCCGCATGCCAAACTAGCTTTATAAACAATCATTAGCTAAGTGTGAACTCTTGAAGTGAAGTTTATTTATAAACTAATTTCGAAAGGATCACGTGCTTATGATTGCTTGCAGCTGGACCTGCATTATCCGATTTACACTGCATCAATCAGACAATTCCTAAGCTATTATAACTACCCTAGGTTACGTATCACAGCTATCTTCGTTTTGAAGTATCCCCCCTTCCACCCCTACTCCTCCTCCTTCCTATATGGGTGGCACGGTGCATAGCACTGTTGCCTCACAGCAAGAACGTCTCTGGTCCTAGTCTCTACCAAGCCAGCCGACGTTTCTGTGTGGAGTTGACACATTCTCCCTGTGTTCACATGGGTTTCTCCCGGGTCCCCTGGTTTCCTCCCAGCATCCAAAAACATGCAACTTAAGTTTATTGACTAAATCAACACCATAGATATGGTCCTACCAATTACTTGTCTCCTTAAAAGAGCAATTACTATCTGCTCTTCAGCCACTATGACAGGGGAGTTCTCTAGATCTACCTGAGCTCAAACTCCCCTCTCGCCTTGCAACAGGAGAGAGCCCCGGGCTCGAGGATCTTATGAGCTTAATTATCAGCTAAGTGTAAACTCTTGAAAGCTTTGTAGGTAAAAAGTTATATTTTAAAATCAATGTGAAACTCAACAGCCAGCCAGTGTAAGGAGGATAAAATTGGGGTGAAATGATCAAATTTTCTAGACCTGGCAAGAACTCTGGTAGCTGCATTTGTACTAGCTGAAGTTTGTGAAAGGGCACTTATGGTGAAAAATCTACTTTTCAAGTTGTTTGGACAGACGTATGTATACATGTATGTATGTATGTATGTATAGTGTATAGACTGTCATATTGGGGTGATCAAAATACACCCAGTCCTTTTTATTTTCAATTTAACAACATCAAAACGGTGGACCAATTGGAGCGGTTTTGAGAACGACTGCAACTTGACGTAGGAGTGCGGTCCCCCTGTCCACCAATATTGATTGACAGGCGCGCATTACCATATGCTCAGTTTATTTCACATCCGCCATTTTCAGCGTGTGAGTCAAAGCGATGTCACCAAAGGAACACCCTTGCTCTATTTTTGGATGTAAGGATCATTAGGCTCAACACAAGAGCCTTCATCATCTTTCTGTGAATGAGTAACAGAGATTTTACATTTAGCGGCCATTTGCGCTGAACATGCAGTGAATGCAACATATTGAGATTCTTGTATTGAGATTGTCTTGAGTCTTTCAGCACTGTCTCTGAAAACACTCGATTAATCTCGGCTGGCGAATCAACATTCACCACATGATCGCTCTCATCGGCGCCGTTGTTTGTCCCTTTTGGTGGGTTTGCAAACATGTGTACTTTTCATTGTGTCTTCCTTAAACTTCAGCCGTTTGTATTTCCCACGGTCACAGAATCTCCCTGTCATCTCATCCAAGTGCGGCTGTAGTGTGAGCGCGTTGCCTTGTGTGTGTGTGTGTGTGTCTCCCTTCATTGGAAATAACGAACTTACCTTAGTTATAGCCTCAGTCAAAGTTAATCCAGTGTGCGTGGTTATTAGTCTTTGTGTACAAGCTCAGAACTTTAAACTAGCGCACAATAACTTGGCATAACTTTTAGTTGCCGCAGTTTTTTCTGTGCAGAAACACGGTGTTGAGAAGCCTTTACGATTAATTAACTGTGACAAATTAAAGCGCTGTTAATAGTGAAACCGGTTAATCTTTGCATCCCTATACTGATGACGCATGCATCGTTACATAGCGGCTGTAAAACTATACAAAGCCACAAATGATTTTGTAACTACCACTTTGACACCTTAGGAATATTGATTCCTCAACAGTCATCTCTGCTTGTTCTGTGTCCAAGTCCAGGTCGTACATGCACGGCTGAATGCTGGTCCTCTCACTCATGTTGCTTCTCTCTGTCTGCCTGTTTGTTGCCATACACAAAGCGGGGGAGCTCTTGGCTCCGCCCCCTTAAGTTGGGTGGGAAGTCGAAACTAAGGCCCTGTTTACACTAGTACATTTTAGTTTTAAAACGGCGTTTTAGAATTAAAACGATCCGCATCCACACTAGCGTTTCACCCAGCGTTTCTGAACAACTCTCCGTCTACATTAAAACGGTGAAAATGCACATCACGTGACCACACACACACTCTCTGGCATGCGCTGCAGCGTGCTCTGAGCGCACACACACCCACATGAGAGCTGCTCAAGTCGGACTGTTCATCACGGATCTACCGCTGGATCTAATCTTACTGTATTTGTTAAACGTGATATTTAATTCATCTTATTGTCTATATCTGACCACATATTCCCCGACTTTGGTCTTTTGAATCTATTACTTGTTCTCAGGTAACGTGCTTTGGTTGAGCGCAAGGATAAGTTAGGTTAAATATGAATTAATATAACCGCGGACACCGATTCTGCACATCTGACTGATTATTTGCCTTTATTTTCTCTATTGTATAAACTTATTGTGCTTTATACTTTTATAATGGCCGTTATTGATCATTAAAACGGATATTCAGTGAAAGAGTGTGTTACGTATTTTCAATGAAAATGAAAGGAGGCAGTGATGTTATAGGCTCCGTTTTATTATATGCTTGAAGATGGCGCTCATATCGTGCAGCTACACGACGCCTCAACATTTTTGATGTATGTTGTTGCTAATATCAAAGTGAAAATATACAGTTCCTCACATCATGTCTTCATTTTATTGTCAAGATAGTGAAACAGCATAGCCGGGGTGATGTGAATGACTTTATAATGTACACACTCGGGAGTTTGTTTTCCATATCAAACTTGCGAAGTCTGAACTTACACTGAGAGGATGTAAGACTGAACTGTGTGAAGGCTGCTTAATATTGAGGAAAAAGCCCCAATCAGAGAGGTGAATGTCTGCAGCCACGCCTCCGTTTTCAGACGTCTCCGTTTTCCTTCATCCACACTGAGACGGAGCAGCAGCGTTTTAGAATGAAAATGACCTCTCCAGCGTTTTCAAAACGCTCCGTTTTCGGGGCTCAAAAACTCCGGCGTAGTGTGGACGGATGGCGTAACCGTAGCAAAACTTATGCGTTTTAAAACTAAAACGTATTGGTGTAAACGGGGCCTAATTTTCATGTGAAGCAACACACCCCTAAAACAACGACTCCGTGTACACGCCCCCAAAATGACTCTTTTAAACACATTACAATAAAAAAATCTGAATTGTGTTTTGAACTGAACCTAAACTGGCACACTCAGAAGAACCATAATATTAAATCTTTAAAAAATGGGTAAAATAGTTGCCCTTTAGTAGAGGATGCTGGGCAACCAGCGAACAGAGCATTACAGTAATCCAGCCTAGAAGTCATAAAACCATGCACAATTTTTTTTCTGCATTTGAGATGGATAGCATACTTCGTAACTTAGCGATATTTCTCAGATAAAAGAAGGATCTTAAAAATGTAAATGTAATCTTCAAAATCTTCAAAAAAGGGTCATGAAACACCAAAATCCATTTTATGAGCTGTTGACAGTGATATATGTGTCCCACGCTGCTATAAACACTATTAGGACACATATATTACACTAAAAATATAAAATTGGTTGTTTTTGCGTTATTTTGAGCAAATTCGTTCTTCCGGTTTGAAACAAATTATTTAATTTAATTTTTTTAAAGATTTATTTTTTGCCTTTATTAGATAGGACAGTATGGAGACAGGAAGCGAACTTGGAGAGAGAGAGGGGGGTAGGGTAGGGAAATGTCCTCGAGCCGGGATTCGAACTCGGGGCGGCCTGACGTGCTACTGCACCATATGTTGACGCACTAACCACTAGGCTATTGCACTGACTGAAACGAATTTTTGAAGCAACGTCACGGCCATGAGATACTTGCGTGTAAATCCAGAGTGGAGAGTGGCTGTCTGCGAGTACATAGTGAGGTCTCTGAGGGTGCGGCATTAATTCATGAGAAAGACTTTGTTCAAACCAATCAGCGCGCTCTATTGTGTATGACGTGCAACTTCATTAATATGCATGATAGCTCCGGAGACTGTTTACCTGTTTACAGTGTTCAGACGGCAGAGAGACGCCACGTTGTGTTGCCAAAACAAGTGAAAGAACTAGAATTTGGAGACATGGTCGTCTGTGTTGCATTTATTATTGCGCTGTGTTTATTATTGTGCTGCAACGAAGGTTTTGTTTTCATTTTCCCTCTATGAGAGAGCTGCTGGAATCACGTGTGGATTATAGTGCACGCGACAGAAATGCGTTTGTAAAGAACATTTTTTTACCCGAGAGCTTTTCGTATCTGGAAATGGTGAAATCCGGATTTGCCGCTCGTCTCCTTTTAAAGAGCCCCTATTATGGGTTTTTGAAAATGACCTTTTATGTAGTGTGTAACACAGCTCTTAGTGAAGTGAAATATCCAGCTAAAGCTTAAATCTGAAAGTGGACAGTTTTTAAAACTATTGATTCATCTATAAAAGAGTCGACTCATAGTGGTTTAAATGAATCGTCTTGATAACGAATCTTCAGCCGTTTCGTCGTGACGTCGATACGAAACATAATGGTTGCGTGCGCAGAAATTCAATTCAAATCTGCGGCCCCGCCCACTAAACAGCAGCAGAGACAAACAGATCCTGAAGTCATGAGTCATGAAGACGCTGTGCTTAGCTGGATATTATTGGAAGTGTGAGGGAAAGGAGTCGTTCAGAAATCTGCACGCTTACAATGGGCTATCATCTACACAGCTCATACATTAGTTTCTTCCTCCATCTTGTAATGGACAGACAATACACCAGGGGTGCGGGCAAAATAAGGACAATTTATTAGGTAAAGTACACCGCCAGGCTGCTGCACGCAAAGGGAGCGCGGGAGCCTGCAGAAGATAGCTTGTCAGAGGATAGAGGATGCTACAACCTCCCGGCTGGGCAAAGCAGAGTACAAGTAAGCCTAGAGAACATATAGCAGTTCGAGGTGCCACAGCAATGATTGCAAATAGAAATGATCAACATGTTTTGTTACTTGTAACCGTTTGTACTGTATCCGGTTAACTCTTTATATTCTCTTATCGCATGCCACGTTGTAAACGCGACGCGTGCTGCTTTGTTTATGCATTTAAATGCGTTTGTGAGCCTGCGATCCTCTGCTGTTTGTCGTTTCTATCAGCTGTTCTTACATACTTGCAGAAGTCAAGTTTCAAAATAATACTGCACACATACCTGCCAACATCTGTCCCTGAAAATCCAGGAGATCGGTGGGTTAGATTCGGGGTGAGGTGTCTGAATAACAGTCAGGGCTGGAGCAAGCTGGACTGGTGCGCTAGGCAAATGGCGATCACGTCGCCCTCAACCCGAAAGTGAAATAGAAAGTGACCGGTTCACGGTTGAGAGTGAGGACCGGGAGGGAGGGTGTGGGTGTCGCGATTTAAAGTGAGAAAGGGGGGGGGGGGGGGGGTTCGCGGACGCCGCCCTTACTATGGTGAGAACCGGGTACTGTGTACTATGGTGTTAGTAACTAATGTGAAGTTGTTTCTTTAATATACATTCTTTGTATTCTGTTTTTGAATGTTAAGGACTTTTATTTTGGTGTTTGGTCCTCTGAGGAGGAGGGTAATGCGTGTGTGTGTGTGTGTGTGTGTGTGTGTGTGTGTGTGTGTGTGTGTGTGTGTGTGTGTGTAAGAGAGAGAAAAGCAGGTAGAGTGTGACTGGCTAGGAGACTCGTGTCGTCCTCCTCCCCACTTCTTGGAGTTTTTGCTCAATAAAATAGTTGGTCGTCGGTATTTACATTCACTGACTGGCAGCCAAAATCCACACCTTACACTAATATGAAGCGTGTATGCACTCTGACTACTTCTATATTGTTGATAAGCTGTGCTGGGCATTTCACTCTGTCTCGCGCTGAAGGCTGTCAGTGTCGACCAATCGCAACAGACTGTCATCGGTCCAATCAGCGCAGATTAGCTTCGCGCTAAGGAGGGGTTTGGGAACAAATGAATCACTGAACGATTCATATGGGAGTCGCTGGGATAGTTGGGTAAAAATAAATGCAAATTATAAGACCATGAAAGTGTTTTTTGACCTTGCATGAATGTCAGCCTGTTGTTGGAGACCCTTACAACCAAAATATGACCCTATTTAATGTATAATAGGGTCTCTTTAAAAAAAAGACACAGTTCCAGTGTGATTGTCTGTCTACAGATTTGGTAATTTGTGAGAGCAGATGGCAAAGTTAGTTTGTATCGTCAGCAGTGCTCTTTCAGTTTTTAACGACATACCATGGTCAAAATGATTTAGTTACTAAGTTTACAGTATGTTAATATCACTGCAATATTATAGTACACTATGATAGACTGAAAGATCCACTGTAAATGCTGCTCTCCGAGTGTGTAAACAAACTATTCCCGTTGTGCAGGATTTTCGCCGCATTTTGTGACAGGATAGTCTATAAACACACTGCTTTCTGACGCTACCTACTGAGTACATAAGTTACGAAGGATTTTTTTTCTCCCATTCGCTGTGCGGTATCAAACATATAATTAAAACTCCACTCTCCAGCAGTTCCTCGCTTTCAATATCTCGTTTGTCACGGGCGACATGCAGGAAATATTCCTGAATAAAAAGTTAAAGTGCCAAACTGCAGTTAAAGTCGACAAATTAATGATTTGGCAAATAATTTGATTACTGATGTCCATGTAAACACAGTCACTGTCTTTCTCCTCTGCGTCTGTGTGTTTGTTTTGCCTGTGAAATCAGCGCATGTCCAAAGGGAAACTCCCTTCTTTGCAAGTCCTTCCCTCTTTCCCTCCCCTGACACTCCCACACTCCCAGAGCTGGACAAGCCCACTTTCCTGACTTTTTTTCAAACTAGAGGTGTGAAAACACCCTGCTGAGACAGGGGGTTTCATGGCCCTTTAAAGAAACAGACTATGAAAATCTGTATCGCTGCGTCTGAAACAGCACACTATGCACTACGTAGTTATTCATTTACACATTCAACAGCACTGTATATGAATGTCATCCCAAGTGTCATCCCAATTGGAACACTAATATTTTTTTCACTAATCGGAAATTCAAACCGTTTTCCAGAGGACTTTGATGGTTGCCAAATTAGTGAAATAAATGACCAAACTACCAAATAGTAGCTGCCATGAGTATAACTGTATTCACCATCGTATATTCACTCTTGTAGAAGAATTTTGCTTTCACAATCCAAAGTAAATATTCCAACGTCTGTGACTGATAGCTCCTTCCCTTCAGCTACGTAAGCCAATCTGTGAGTGTTGGTGGCGTGAAGTGTTGAACATCCAAATTTAAATAAATAAATTTCACTTTTACATATAATGTTGCCATTTACAGTACATTTCAAAATGAATTTTTGCTGAAGCCACATTTAATTATTATATTTAAATACATGGAAGATTTTAGTCATGACATGTACTGTAATTAACTTAAATATTACAGAAAGTGGTAAATGTTAGTGGCAAATGACAGTTCAGTGGATCAGTATTGTCAGTCAGCTTCAGCGAAAAACTGTTTATAAAAAAAATGAATTTGTATTTGTGTGTTCATTGTACACATAAAAACATCTTTCAATGCAATTCAAATTTATTTCTATAGCTCTTTTACAATGTAGATTGTGTCAAAGCAGCTTAACATAAATGTTCTAGTAGATTGAAACTGAATCACTGCTGAAAGTGCAAACACTAAAGAGCAAATCTATCGAGATGCAGCTCCACAAGTCTCAAACCAAGCAAACCAGTGGCGACAGTGGAGGAACAAACTTCTCCATCTTCCGAAATCGAATGTTATTCTATGGAACCCGCTATTGTTCACAATTTTACCTATGTGTTACTTGCCTGAAAATAATTATAGCTGTAATTTTATCTAATGATTTTTTACCTGTCTGGTATTTATTTATTTATTTAAATTTACTTTATCACATATGTGCAAAGTGTGATGCAAAATGAAGCTGAAAATTAAATTCTGTCATTTATATTTGTGTAGGAACTCAGCCATGTTTCTAAGCAGAGGCAACAATCAGCAGTCATAGGGCCTCATGTTGCACCCCCTTCGTCTCCTTAAGTATCGCCCAAAGCTTAATTCCAATACACACTCTTCTTCCCCTTTATAAAACAAAGATGTGTTGTGACCCCAGTTACAAATTAATGGCCTATCCGTGCTTCTTTGGACCATCTGTGATTCATATGACTGTGGTAATTGAATTCTACACCCAAAGGAAGAAAGACACATTTGTGTATCTCCGGGTGTGCGGCCTCCCGCCTCTTTTCCTGTAACTGTAAAAAAAAAAAAACTGTATCTGCAAATAGTAGTTAATAAAAAGGCTTTACTGAATTTTCAATAACATTAGTGAAGTTTTATTTCCAATGCGTGACCACTGATTTCCCCTCCCTGGGCGTGGACATACAGGGAGAAGAGAGGCATGGTCTCGATCAGTAGCCATGGCCATTGGACAATCATCGAGTGGGCTGGTCTAAGTCCTGCCCACTATAAAACCCCAAAATTGTAATCTTTTATGGCTTTCTTCTGTGTACGTTTGTGACATGCATGAACTCAGTCTGACCCTGTTCTGTTCGTTCTGTTCGATTTCCCGTAAACACTCGGACATCGTCTCATACAGCGGTAGAGTCAATCATTCTATTTCTCTGAACTCTGACTTCCTAAGTCTCGTAATTCTGCCAAGGAGCAAGCCACTGGAGGAATCCACATCCAGCAAACCTTCCGCATGCTGACGTCAAACTCTCCGTCACTGAGACAATGAGTCTCATGCTCCAGAAGATGAAAGAAAATTGATTCAATTGTTAATTGAGTTTAACAGTGAATACTAGTCAGATTCTCTGCTTGGTGGTTTTCTCAGGTTGCAATGCTAAGAACTAAGCAAGTGCGAGACGTTTGGGACTCTTAGTTGTTCATCCTTAGTCATTCAACTTATCCCAGAACTGT
This sequence comes from Danio kyathit, assembly GCA_903798195.1. Classification (NCBI taxonomy): domain Eukaryota; kingdom Metazoa; phylum Chordata; class Actinopteri; order Cypriniformes; family Danionidae; genus Danio; species Danio kyathit. The sequence continues at coordinate 1,855,537 of LR812525.1, read as the reverse complement.
TTGTGTGTGTATCCGTATGTTTGTCTGTTTTACGTAGAGTAGTTTACTGTGTGTGTAGCTTAATAAACTTGTTTCATTTTAAGATCCTTGTCTGAGTTTTTATGTGTTTCTAAGTTGCTGCCTCAGCTACATGGTCTTGATACATTGCTTGTGAAATCCTGTTTTATATAATATTGTTGGCCAAGTAATAATATAACATAGATTTACTAAAGATAAAGTTACGTTGCTTACTTCTATTACCGTGGACCAATAGACAACGTAAGTGTACGTGATAACCTATTTCTGACTGTGAGCCAGTCGTTCGAATCTTCTGATTCAAATTCCCGAGAATTAATTTCAATTAATTCAAACTTATGAGCTAATTCTTAAAGTACCGGACATATTAGATGGTCCAGGCACTACATTTGCCATTTCCAAACACGGTTATAAATTGAAAATTTAATACCCATATTTAAATAACAGGTAGTTGACAGGCAACCAAAATGTCATACACTGTTACACTGAATAAAATCACAGATTTCTTTAGAATTATGTCTTGTTAAAAACACCTGGAATAATTTAAGTACACATCAAAGAATATAACTATTTCATTCATTCATTTTCCTCTGGCTTAGTCTCTACTTCAGAGGTCGCACAGCGTAACGAACCACCAAATATTTCACATATGTTTTACGCAGCGGATGCCCTTTCAGCTGCAACCCAGCACTGGGAAGCACCCATACACTCATTTACAAACTCTCTTACACTATGGCCAATTTAGTTTCTTCAACTTAATAAACTGGAAACCAGAGCATTTGGAGGAATCCCACACCAACACAGGGAGAACATGCAAACTAAATAGACTGAACAGAAATGCCAATCAGCCCAGCCGGGACTTGAGCCAGCGACCTTCTTGCTGTGAGGCCACAGTGCTAACAAAACAGCTCAGTTGCTCAGTCAGACACTTCAATGACATCTATTGGAACAAAACACAGGAAATCTTTCAAGATCTAAGCAGAGGATGATTTACTTTCTGTTTTCAATAAAACTGAACAGAGATTTAGATGTTGAGGTTTTGCTTAAAATACAAACTGTTATGGTGTCACGGATACTCCAGGCTCTCCTACTAATCACCGATCCCAATCCCTAGTTTTCAGTCCATGCGCACCTGATCACCCAATCAACACATCCCTGTAGTAAAGCACCCCATTTCCACTCACATTTTGTCTGATCTCCAATGTGGATAGGACTCACATCCTTCTCCCAGACTCATTCCTATGCTCCAGCAATTACTTATATTATGCTCCAATGATTACCTGTCCTGTGCTTCATCAATTATCCATCTTATACTCTAGTGATCTCAATCCCCTTTGTGTTCCTGTATACTGTACAGTATGTTGTGTTCCCGGATTTCCGGATTATACCAGCTCCTGGAAATCCCCTATCATTATCACCCTTCTCAATAATTCCGATAATTCAAAGACTACCATTGACTTCTACTGCCAAATCCATTTCTACAACATATGCAATAAACCCGTCTGTTTGATATTAACAACCTGAGTCATGTTTATTGTAACATATGGTGATTGGAGAGTAAATGATTACTGGTTTTGTTAAACCACAGTCAATTTCTGCAGGTTATATAATAATTTCAAATTTTAATTATCATTAAATTGTGTTTGATTCTTGGTGCTTCTGTAGAGAACTAAAGGTGTGTTCTCTTATTTTTGTCCTATATATTTTGGTTATTTATTGTACTGTAAATATGCTTTATTAATAAAGAGTCTGTTTCCTGAGCTAACGATCATTAGTTCTTATAATAAAAAGCACATGTTCTGCATTATCATTTTCTACATCTCTAAACCTTAAACTACTACCTTAATAACTATATAAAGCAGCAAACTAGCAGTTTATTGAGGTAAAAGTCGAAGTACTACTAATAATTCATATAATACATTTATATAGCACTTTTCTGGACACTCTAATCGCTTTACACACTTTTTGGGGGGTGGAGGTGGATCTCCTCATCCACCACCAGTCTGCAGCATCCACCTGGATGACACGACGGCAGCCATATTGGGCCAGGCTGCACACCACACACCAGCTGATAGGTGGAAAGGAGACAGAGTGATGAAGCCAATTATAATATGGGGAGGGTTAGGAAGCCATGATGGACAGAGGCCAGTGGGCAAATTTCGCAAGGTTGCCGGGGTTAAACCCCTACTTTTTTATCCCACTGACATAACCACAGAGTCAGGACCTCAGTTTAACATCTCATCTAAAAAACAGCACTACTCACTGAACAGTGTAGTGTCCTCATAAATATACTGGGGCGTTAGGATCCACACAGACCACAGGTTGAGCTCCCCCCCCACCCACCCCACTGGCCCCACTGGCCCCACTAACACCACTTCCGTCAGTAACCTAGCTTTCCTATGTGGTCTCTCATCCAGATACTGACCAGGTGCAGCCCTGCTCAGCTTCAATGGGTGACCATGTGAGAGTTGCAGAAAACTAGCTGCCAGTACTCAATTATTTATTAATAATGACACTTGTAGATTTAAAATAAAATGTTTTATTCTCTGTCCTTTGATTTAAACACAGTCTATGCTTCAGACTTTGTGACAATTACATTTAGCACATTCTTGAACACAGTCTGAAGCAGTGGGCTCTCCGGGGAGCAGTGGGAGTTTAGTGCCTTGCTCAAAAATATCACCTCAGTCATTTTATTGAGGCTGGAAGAGAGAGCTGGTTGTTAACACACTACACCTTCAATTCCTGCCAGTGCCAGGACACGAACGCACAACCTTTGGACCACAAGTCACCTTTGTATCACAACACGAGGCCGTGACTGGCTAACATCTTTATTACTTGTGGCACAGTCTCAAAACCTTTTGTTGGTTTTTATTACACCAAATACTGTATCAAGATTCAAATGATTGTGAATGTGTTGTCAATAACAAAAAGAAATTGAGCTGCTCTCATTTTCAGTTCAGTCTCACTTTCATCTTTAGGTTATAAATTCTCAGTTGTTCTGCATTTATAATTTATTGTTGTTTGAATAATTTCTTCAATTGTCTTTTTCATTAGGGCACATTAGGGCACATTGATACGCACATGGATATTATTTTTTATTTTTTATTTTATTTTTCCATGTCGCACTCATTGTGTTTCAATGTGTAGTAAAATAAGTTCATCAGTGCCCAAATTCATGCACATGATCTACCGATGAAAGACCTCAGGAGCTGATTCTGATTGAAATGCAGTGAAAGTAAACCTGTACAGGACAAACATCTTTATCTCCATCATAAAAGTTTCCACACAGACAAGAAATCAAAGTCCTACAGTAAAAAATCTGGACAAAGATCACTTTATCCACAAATTGCATAATCTACTCATGCAGTTTCACTTTCACTTAGGATATGCAAGATATAAGAGATATGTTTAAATAAAAAATTAAAAAAATAGAAATAAAGTGTTACTTTAAAAACTGCATGTTGAGGTTGTTCTTCATAAGATTAACCCAATAGTGTGCCTGCTATACCTATTCAAATTGCAGGATAGAGCTCTGTGTATTAATAGTCATATTAAGTCGTTTATATGTTGTTAACGTGTTGCTTGCACATGCTTTTTCCATTTTCCAACATTGCAACAATTAGAAATATGGTTTCAAAGGAAGAAATAAGGATGCTCGTCCACGACTTTATCTCTTTACGGTTGAACTATTGTAAGGTTCTGTTCACTTGTCTTAACAAATCATCTATAGAGTAATTGCAAGTTGTGCAGAATGCAGCTGCAAGGCTTTTAACCAGCACCAGTAGATTAAACAATACTCCTTTACTTAAGGCTCTTCATTGGCTTTTAATTAGTCTCACAGTAAATTTTAATGTTCTAGTAATTCCATATAGAGCTCTCCATGGTCAGGCTCCCCTTTATATTCAAGATCTTTTACATACATCTGTTCTGTCCAAGACCTTTTAGCCACGTCTTAAGACTAAAGGTGACCGTACCTTCTGTGTTGAGGCTCTGGATATCTCTCCCTCGAGCACTGAGAACTCTGGGATCAGTAAAACTGTTTAGAAAATATTTAAAGACACATCTTTTTGACTAAGTTTTAATTCCTAACCTGTTTTAAAGGTGCTATATAAATAAACTTTTACTTACCTTAGGCGACGTGGTCCGTCTGATGCTTACCATACATTAAAACTTAAAACCTGTCTTTTTTATTTAGGTTTGCTTTATTAGGTTATGTACAATAACTGTTGAAGTGTTTTAGTATAATTAATAAGGCTGATTAATTAGGTAATTGAATTATTGTAAAATAATTTAAATCCAAACAGATCAGTAAATCTTTAAGTCACTGGTTAACTTTCACAAAACAACCATTCATTGCTGTCCTAGGGTATTTAAAGAGAAGGACGAAATGTCTCGGGGTCGCAAGTCTGTATCCAGACAGGCACTATGTATAATTTAGACTTCCATCTATACTCCTAGATCTATCTTTGAGTAATTGATGTTGTGCATTTACTTCTGAATTGGCTTTTATTGTTTGGTTCAGCAATTAGCATGATATACTTTCACCTGGAAAATAAATGTTAACCTTTTTGATTAGTTATGGAGTCTTCTGAATTCATTGTATGCAGTATATTATGCGAAGTCTATGCTACCGCTATGTTGTGACATGATTTTATCGATTTCAAGGTGCATTTGACTGTACGGAGTCGTTTTGGCACAGCAGCATGAAGACCTTTTAATCGTTAAATCACTGATATTAGCAAGTTGTATGGAAATGACTAAATTAACTATTCTTTTAGTATGAGTGAGCAGGAGGCAACCAGACTATTTGAGTATTAGTTAACCTTACATCATCTGACTAACTTCAGAGTGTCGAGATAATGTCCGTGAGAAGAAACGCAATCCTGGGGCATGGAACTCTAAGCTGCATTTTGTCCCTAATGAACGTACAATAATGAATATCGGACCAAAGAAAATATCAAAATCTAAATTATATCACAACTAATAATGTAATCAGCTACAAACATATATTCCAACAAATCAGCTGGAGCTGGAAACAATTATAAATAAATTCCATTAAATAACACAATTCTTTTCAGAAGCTCTAGAAAAGGCTTACACCCATTTAACCTTCGATCATTCATCAGATTCTATTGTTGGGCTGATAGAATGGAATCTTACAATCACCCCAACATTTCCTATGTGGCATAAAAGGAAAGATGGAAAGGGACCAAAAACGGATCTCTCCCTGTGTTCGGCTGATGAGCTTTGGATACCTCTCCTCTTCAGGCAACTCTGAATGATCTGCCGGTAAATTGTTATATACAATTAATATAGAATTGACAATAATCTGATTTTTAGCTATTTGGATACAATGACACATCTCTGCAAAGTTTCCTAATATTTTTTTCTATTTTCCTCCCACTTTTCTTCATTGACAAATAACCCTTAAAAACCAAGCAAAAGAGCATAGTAAATAATTTACATTATGGGCGAAGGGACAGTTAGGTATGTGATTATAATACAAATTAGTGTCCATTATTATCAACAGCTACTGTACCATAGTGGAGCTCTATGTATCATGTAAGAGACCCCAATTTTCAGACACTGCAGAATCGCTAAGTATAGTATCATGGCGTTCAGACTAGAGAGAACTGTCGTTACACAGAAGGAACAGTCAGCTGTTATCTTACTGACAGGACTGTGTAACAGAGGCTAGCTCATGCTCGTTGTGTCAGAAACACTGAACCTGAGGGGTTAATGTGCAACAGCAGTCACTTTCCCTGTCAAAGAGCATGGAAAAACTAACAATAGTCTACCTAAAAGATGGCAGAGGACTTTGAATTTTATCTCCTGTCGTTAATCTCAGCGATAGATGAGTTGCCCTAATGTAGGCCTAATATACTTCTATTGAGCAGCTGAATAGGCCTGAACATGACCTACTTATAAATGACCTCAGGAGCTGATGCTGATTGAGATGCAGTGAAAGTAAACCTGTACAGGACAAACATCTTTATCTCCATCATAAAAGTTTCCACACAGACAAGAAATCAAAGTCCTACAGTAAAAAATCTGGACAAAGATCACTTTATCCACAAATTGCATAATCTACTCATGCAGTTTCACTTTCACTTAGGATATGCAAGATATAAGAGATATGTTTAAATAATAAAAAAAAAAAGTGTTTAACCCAAGATTAACCCAAATGTATAAATGTGACCTTTTCATTTTCCTTCTATTCTTTGCTGTGTAAAATACTAACACATTCATTCATTCATTTTACTTTGGCTTAGTCCCTTTGTTAATCTGGGGTCGCCACAGTGGAATGAACCGCCAACTTATACAGCATGTATTACGCAGCGGATGTCATTCCAGCTGCGACCCAGTACTGGGAAACACCCATACACACTCATTCACACTCATACATTATGGACAATTTAGCTTACCCAATTCCCCTATAGCGCATGTGTTTGGAGTATGGGGGAAACCGGAGCACCCGGAGGAAACCCACACCAACACGAGGAGAACATGCAAACTCCACACAGATATGCCAACTGACCCAGCCGAGACTCGAACCAGCGACCTTCCTGCTGTGAGGCGACATTGCTATCCACTGAGCCACCGTGTCGCCTGCTTACCATTCATTAAAACTTAAAAGCAGTCTTTTTTATTTCAATTTACTTTATTATGTTATCTTATATTTGAATTGTAACTCAATTATTCAGTTAATCTCAATAATAGATGAGTCGCTGATTAAACAGCTATAAGATAACAGATAACAGCTGATTAAAGTACAATAGGCCCTTGTCTGAGCTAAAATGTTAAAAAAATTTGATATTTAGAAAGCAGAAGCAATACATTTAATATATATATTTTTATATATAATGTAAAGCATCTTCTAATGTTAAACGATGCATTAAAATTAAGTGATGAAAAGATGATTAAAGATCCCTTAGATAAAGGTGAGACCAAGCTAATTAAAAAACAGCAGTCGAGAACTCTTTTAAAGACATTTTAAAGGAAATTACCATGTTCCTCAAGAGTTAGACTACTGTAGGTCATACTGGACTTAAATCAACATTCTTTAAATGATTGATCTGTAACAGACAAATATTATGTTTATAATTTCACCGAAAATGTTGAGCATTTATTATGAGGTGTATTAAATACAATGCATATAGTGTTGAATGAGCTGGAGAGAGAATGGAGTACTCAGAGGATCCTGGGTATGTGTGAGAAAGCAGATGTAAGTAGTAAAGTGTTATTTACTTTTCTTAAAGATACAGATTATAAAATATAAATACTACAAAATAATGTAATCTCCACTGTTTGTTGCTTTGTGCGTTTGTCTTTTAATCCTCATATTATGGACACAATTTTTGACCTTGTGGGGACATTTTATTTGTCATAATAAATCAGACAGATTATAGTATTTTGAAAATATAAAACTGCAGATTGTTTCCTGTGAGGGTTGGTTTAGAGGGGAGAGGGAGAGAATATATAGTGTGTACAGTAGAAACATCATTACAGCTATGGGAAGTCCCTGTAAAGATAACTGTGCAAGTAAGTGTGTCTGTTCATCAATGTATGTGTCTTTCCGTCCGCAATAAGCTGAAGTAAGCTGTGATGTTATACACAGGTACAGCAGGTGGCAGTATGATCCTGAACAACTAGTTTGCCTCCCACCAATAAACCTAGAGATAGACCCATTTCATTGACATCACACTTATGCAAAGTCATGGAAAGAATGATAACAGAAAGAATTACCTATTTTTTAGAAAGCAAAAACCTTTTCTCCATATGAGAGTGGGTTCTGTAGAGGCAGAAATACAATGGACTCAGTTTGGAATCAGACATCAGAAAAACACAGACTAATAAAGAAGTTGTTATACATGCCCATAGCCAGGGGGGTTTGGGTGGTTTGGAAGACCCACCCCTCACTGACAAAGGTCCAGAATTTGTCCCATACATGAGCTCATTTGTCCTATTTTGACTGCTATGCCATCATAAATAGTGTAAATAATCCATCGAAAAAGGCTTTAAGAACAAACGGAATCCTCTGTCGGCTGTTGCTTCAGTGGGACTATAATCTGATGTAAGAGACGTCTTCTTTCTCTACTGTATTGTTTTTAAACAGAGAAAACATTTTGCAGGTTACTTTTATTCTAAATCTTGGACCTCATTCCTGAAACAAAAATGAGCAATAAAAAGGTGTGAAGCACCAGAAGCGGAGCAAATTACATTAATTTGAATATATTTTGGCTATTGTTAATATCCAGGAACTTTTAAATTTACTTTTTTTTTTTTTTTTTACCAAAGAGGCTAGAAAAACTCTGAAGAATTAATTTTTATTGTTTTGTTATTATTATTATTATTATTATGTTTTATTTATTATTTTTTTTTATTGAAATGACCAAATAGTGACTGAGGACAGTTGAATGTGCTGGCCAGTTTTTTCTTGTCTAATAAATGACAGAAGGCTACAGTCTTTTTTACTTTAAAACTTTAACAGATTCCTCTTTTTTCCTAATGATATATGATGTAATGAATTTGTCTTTTTAAAATTAGTCTTGTTTTAATTTTTCTTCATTGCAAATTTGTAGGAAATATTTTTAGTACATCAAAAAGTGTGATTATGATGACATCTGACTAGCTAATCCAGCTAAAAAAAGTACTGCTTAAAATGTCACTAAATGCAGTATTTAAATCTCATAGTTAAGTAGAAACTGAGGCATATAACTGCAAAAAGGTCCACTTTTAGAGAACAAAGAACCACCCCTTTCACCAGGCTGGCTACGGGCCTGATATAGCTATCTTTTTGATGTAGAAAAGGCATACGATATGCTCTGGAAGGAGGGTTTGCTGATTAAATTAAAATATTTAGGAGTCACTGGTAAAACCTATAATTGGGTCATGGATTTCAAGTTAGGGTAGGAAAAGAATATTCCAAGTGAATACACAGTGGAGAATGGAACTCCTCAAGGTAGTGTTTGCAGCCTATTGTTGTTCAATAAATGACATTTTCTCTCAGGTTGAACAAAGTGTAGGAAAATCATTGTATGCAGATGATGGGGCATTATGGATTAGAGGCCGGAATGTGTCATTTGTTCAAAAGAAAGTACAGAGTGCAATATTGGAAGTGGAAAAATGGGCAAATAAATGGTGATTCAAACTATTTGTTGCATTTACTCAGGTCATTGTTTCTCAAGACGACATAAAACCATATCACTCGCTTTAAAACTGTATGGGCAACCACTAGAACAAGTAAAAACTGTAAGGTTTCTTGGGGTTTGGTTCGATGAAAAGCTGATATGGAAGGATCATCTGAATAAAATCATAGACAAAGGAACAAAGGTTATCAATATATACTGGGCCCTCATGAGGTCTGTCCTAGATTATGGGTGTATAGCTTACATGCCGGCAGCAGAATCAAACCTCAAGAAATTAGATGTATTGCAGGCTCAGGCCCTTAGAATCTGTAGTGGATCATTTAGAACCTCACCAGCTTCATCTATGCAGGTTAAAATAGGAAAAATGCCCTTAAGCATTAGAAGAATGAAATTAATGATGGCGTATTGGGTCAATATTCAGGGACAAAATGAATTACATCCCGCAAAAAGCACGTTATTAGAATGTTGGGAGCATGAGGAAACCAAATTTATAAGTTTCGGATGGATAGCGGAGGCAAAAGCCAGAATTATTGGATTAGATCAATTGCAATACTGTAAGTCAGTCCCAACCCCATATATTCCACCATGGTTTTTTCCATTACCTAATGTTGACCTCAGAATACAACAGGAGTTAAAAGACAACAATAATAATCTTCCAACAAAATGTATAGTGCAGAATTATCGAGAGAAACATTATAAAGAATCAATATTTTTTTTTACAGATGGATCCAAGGACCCTCAAACAGGTCATACAGGCGCAGCAGTATTTATCCCAGTTAATCAATCTCATATTAATAAAAGATTAACTAATAATATGTCAGTATATACAACAGAATTAATTGCAATATTAATTGCCCTGCAGTGGATAGAGGAGAATGATGTAAATAGTGTAGTAATTGCATCAGATAGTTTTTCATCACTTGAAAGTATAAGATCTGGAAGGTCATCATTTAGGATGGATATTCCTAATAATATACTCTGTAAGACATACTATATTAAAATGATGGGAAAATCTGTATATTTCATTTGGGTTCCTGCTCACATAGGTGTGGAAGGAAATGTAAAGGCAGACATTCTGGCCAAACGAGCTCTCAGAATTAGATTTAGAAGTCTCATTGAGTAAAGCAGAAGCTAAAATCATAATAAGAACGTATGCACAATCAGTATGGCAATACTGGGATAACATTGAAACAGGTAGACATCTATATAATATACATAAACAAGTCGGTGCTGGGAGGAGGGAGAACAGAAATCGTAGGGAAGGAAGTATTATAACTCGGATGAGAATAGGTCATACTGGACTCAACCATACTTTACATAAAATAGGGAAACACCCAACTGGGTAATGTATACACTGTAATTAACAAGAAACAATAGAACATGTTTTATTCCACTGTAGTAAAGGTAACACTTTATAATAACAGTACATGAATAATGATGTATTAATATGTAAACTAAACATTACTTTATTATGAATTAGTGATGAGTTAATGTATGCACTAATCATGAACTAACTTGAACTACAACATGAGTCACATGAGTTCATGTGTGAATAACGGCTACCTTAATTACTTGTTAGTACATGATTGTTTGTTAATTAATGTATTAACTACCACATTAGTTTATGCTTAAATTAACCATCATGAACTCATGATATGGTAATATATAATTATGTTGTGACTTTACTTGAAGGGGCACATCATCATTAACCCATTCTTAACTACTCATGAACTCCTTATGCACGTCCAACTAGTCAGTTTACACTGAATAACAATAGAAAAGTGTTCAGTCAACATCAGCATGAACAGGAGTTCATGAGTAGTTAAGGATGAGTTAATGATGATGTGCCCCTCCAAGTAAAGTCATGACATAATCATACATTAACAGCTCATGAGTTCATGTTGGTTACGTTTAGCTTAAACTTAAATGTTAACTAATACATTAATTAACAACATGTACTAACAAGTAATTAAGGTAGCCGTAATTCACACATGAACTCATGTGACTCATGTTGTAGTTCAAGTTAGTTCATGATTAGTGCATACCTTAACTCATCATTAATTCATAATAAAGTAATGTTTAGTTTGCACATTAATACATCATTATTCATGTACTGTTATTGTAAAGTGTTACCGTAGTAAATATAATAAAGAACGATATGATCTTATTCAATCAGCTAAAAAGAGCAAACTTCATGATTTCACATTGGCACTTTTATTAGGGAATAAATCTAGTAAGGTATAATGATATAATTAAATGTGTTAAAGAAACCCAGTTAGAGAAAAGAATATAGAGATAATATAATCAGAAGAATTTATTGTTAGACCACCCCCCCAATGTCAAAATTATTATTTTTTTTATATATCCCCCCATCCCCCCTCTTTCTTCCCCCTCTCTCTCCCTCCCTACTATTTTTACACTTCAGTTATTATTCAACCAGTTCCGTACTCCATTCCAGTTGGTGGCGGTAATGCACCAACAAGTCTGGTTGCCAACCGCCAGTAAAACCCAAAGAAGAAGAAGAAGAAACCTAGAGAGAAAGAGCTGTGGGGTGAGTGTGGTTAAATTCTCATTTTCTTTTGCTTGCTTTGAAGTTGTTGTTGTGTTTGTTTGTTTTTTTTTGCCTCCTGATGATGTTGACTGAAAAAGCAAGTGTTTCCCTGCTGAAAAAAAAAAAAAATAATCTCATTCTGGTAAGGTTTTGACACTTGTTTGCTGGTTAAACTGATTGTTTGTTGGTCATGTCCTGGCTCTTGCTGGTTATGTCAAGACCAGCAATTAACCAGCAAAGAACCAGTTTAAAACAATTCATGACCAGTGAGAACCTGAGCAAAACTTATTTTTCCAGCATTTAAAAATAAAATAAAATCATAGATTACAATTGCACCACCACTGTCCTTTTGTTGGTTAAACTGATAACTCATGGACATTGCATAAACAATTTTATTGCACACCTTCCAGCCAATCAGAATCAAGAAATTTTAACAGACTATACAAAACCTAATAATAAACTTTGAAAACTTTCAGGTTACCGTTTCTAAGCATTTACTTGTATTTCACTACACTCTAAAAAAATGCAGGGTTCCACACAATCACAGAAATCGATTAAGTTATTTTAACATTTTTAACAAATTTGTATGGATCGAACATAAAAAATTAAGTTATCCCAATGAAATCTCAAGAATTGTGTTGTTTCAACTCATTTTAATTAAGTAGTTTGAACAAGTAATAAAAAAATGTATTTTTGTGTAGTTGTTACATCCTATGATGTAATGGGATATATGCCGAAGTATGCTAATAGGACTTTTACCCCCGGTTTCACAAACAAGGTTTAAGGCTAGTCATGAATTAAATTGCATGTTTGAGCTGTCGCAACTCAAAATAACTTGCAGTGAGATGTCTTAAAATATGTCAGTGTCATTTTTATTCTCCAGGTGCACACCAGTAATATATTTTTCTAAGGCCATTTTTATAAATGTGGCTTAAATAGCCTAATTTAACTGAGGCCTAGTCCTGGCTTAAGCTAAGCCCTGCTTGTGAAACTGGGCCTTAGTTTGCCAGTAACCTGGGTTAAGCGGTTCTGGTGAACTGTATGCCATTACAAAATCGGCGCGTTTAAGGTCTGTTTTCTTTAAAAAATCAGCGATCTCCACTGGCTGAGTGATATCTGATATAAAGTGGGTCTCAGATTGTACAAGAAGCACTGCATTAAATTACATTTTCCCCCGCCATGTCTTTAAAATATAAGCATTTATTTTTCCCCAGTATATTCAATGGAGCTTCTGCGCTAGCCTGCCGATTCTGACAGGCGCGTGTGAGTAAACGGCTTTTTGTCTCGTTTTACGCTTGAGCAACTAAATGAATGCTTAAGTGTATGTACCGATTGTATTTTAATTACATTACAACATCGATGCTGTAAAGGGAAGCGTATAAAATGAAAAAACCCACAATAACAGGTCACCGGAAGTTTAACAGTATGGGAACAACACTAGCTTGGCATATACCCTATTGGGTGATAAGTTGTTGGTGTGAGTGGCAGTTTATTGTTCTCCTGTTTTGTTTTATTTATCTCTCTCTGCCGCTCTCTTTCATTAAGCAGCGCTCCCAAACCAGCCACACCTGCTTCCAATCAGAGCAAGGCTGTGTCCGAAACCGCCTACTACTCAGTAAGTACTTCATTTGAATTTAAACGTACTACTCAGCCGTTAGAAAAGTACGGTCTATACAGTATGAATGTAAGAAGTAGGAATGGAATTCAGACGCACTACATCCGCCGTTTTCTCATGGTCACGTGACCTACCTGCGTCAGTTACGTCGATTCACTCCCATTCATGAATTCTCTCGCGGAGCATCATGGGATAGCGCAGCGTGCATGGGATGCGCACTTCAGAATCTCGCCGGAAGTAGTAAGTCATCCGGGTACTTCTCACATACTGATTTGCTTATTACCACCTACTGTGTTGGAGTGTGAGACCTCAATGAGTGGAAGGATAAATCTACATATTCTCTATTTAAAAAATTAAAATAAAATAAAAAACTTTCCAAATTAAATCCTGTTAATTAAACCTGTGCTCCTCAAACATTTTAAAAGAAAATCGTATATATCTTTGGCTGTTTCTGTGCATTTTGAAAAATCTCTGTGATTAATAAGTCAGTAATGTCCAGATCTCTTAAATTGATTCCTCTGGCAAACTGGTTCCTCTCTCTTCTATATGCTGTGCACTTAATTGATACATGTTCAATGGTTTCTATTTTTTCACAATGACTGCAGCAATCTGTTTCCCTTTTCCCTATCTTGTACAGTGAGCTATTTAAATTGGAGTGACTTATACAGAGTTTGGTTATGACAGTGTCTTCCTTCCTGTTCCCATATACTTTCCTTTCTTTCCCTACTTTATTTTGTATGTTATAAAGATGTCTTCCCTTTGATTCGGAATTCCAGTCCTCTTGCTAAAGATTGATAACTGAATTATTTATGATATGTTTTATTTCTGTTTTACATAGCAGGACCTCAATTTCCACAATCCTCAATATCCCCAATGCTGTCTTTGCCATCTTATCTACGACTTCGTTCCCTTCTACTCCTACGTGGGCAGGAATCCAAAAAAATTGTACCTTTATTCCCCTGTTATTTATTTCATTAATGTTTTGTAATATTTCATATAATAAATCCTGTCTTGATCCTGAGGTCCCGCTATTCAAACTATATAATGCTGAATATTAGTCGGAGCATATACCACCACACTTATGGGCCGATTTTCTTCCGATTTTCTCTTTGAGACACTGTGTTTGTGATTAGGAATATATATAGCTGCTGCTGTATACCCATTGTGTGGGTTTTTAGACCCATCAGTATATATCTGTTTATGATTGAAGTATTTTTGTTTTAAGTACTGTCTTACTAGTTCCTCTTTATGCACACTCCTGTTTTTATCGTTGATTTTACTATGTAACTGTGTATCAACTAGTGGCATTTGAAACATCCAAGGAGGTGTAGCTGTTATTACTAATGTAGGATCAGAGCAAGTTGGATCTGTTGCTGTTGATAGAGCGTCCAGGCAAAGCACAGAGAGAGTCCCGGTTTTCACTATCCCAGTGATGTAGTGTGATATTTAAAACGTGAACTTGTAAGATTGTAGCGTGAATAAGAGTGACGTGTAACTTTGTGAAAGTTAACGTAAGCCGTGTATAGAGACGGGTGCCGATTTATTTTGGGTTTATCCCCTTTTAAGTTTTCTACTGTTTTGGGTTTACTCAGGGAGTGAGGTAAGAGCATTGTCATTGATTTGAGTTTTTTATATTAGGAAATATAGGACTTATTGTCTATTTAGGAAGCTTTTGTTTTGTTTGTAATTTTGGCCTCACCCTCTCCTAACGATTTTGGCTAAGAAAGTTTTCATTTAAGTATTTCTTTGTTTTTTATACCCTTTCTTGAAATGTAAAAAAAAATTACTCTGTTAAACAGTGAATAAAAGAGAACATTTTTCTTTTGAAATCTTTTTTCCTGAGTTTTCGTTCCCCCTTATATCTTAAGTGAAATTATGCTGCAATAGAGAAAAAGGAGATTCTCCATGCACATTATTAAACATTGATTTATTATTATTTAATTTGAACAAATTAAATGTGATATTTTTATTTATCTATTTTTTGTTTGTTAGTTTTTTTGTTGTTGTGTTACCTTTTCTCCGAACCCCTAGAAAGGAGGCTAAATGTAACAGTAATTGATCCACTGTGTGCTTTGTCTGTTTTATGTGAAATTATAAAATATGGATTGGTGTAATATTTCTATTTCCTTACTATAACTTTTTCTAAATTCCAATAAAATTGATTAAAACAACAACATTATGAAGTTCTGTGCATTCTGTCTGTCAATGTTTAAAAACAAATAGTTAATTAAATAATCCTTGTGGTACCTCAGTCATGTAATGTATGATGCCCACTTTTTGTCTGTAATCTATGAACTCAAATGATGCTTAAAATGCAGTAAAATCTTATCAATCTTATCTGAAATGTAACTCCATGTTGTTGTTGTTTTTTTTTTTTGTTAGCTTTTTTCATGTCTCTTAGCAGTAGCATATACAATATGAAAATCAAGGGCCCAATAACTGAGCCTTGTAGTACACCATGTTGATTTATATGATATTTCTTTATTTACAGAGATTCATTGATAATGGTCATAGGCAGGCCTTGACATTAACACCCGCCAGCCCGCCAAGTGCAGGTAGATTTCAGCTGTAGCGGGTTAGACAGTCACCTCCACTAGCCACTTTGGCTGGCTGAAACTCATTTTTAAATTGCCAGAGCTGTCTCATCCCTAAAGATTAGAATGTTTGTCAATATGCATGCAAATGTGCTCTTAGAATCGAGAAGCAGCACAATTGATAAGTGTTCGCGCGAGCAAATGAAAGCAGGTGAATACCGAATGAGAGGATGATCAGGCGCACTGTGAGACACAGGCGATCCTCACTCACTGATGTTGTAAGTGAGGCACAGCTGATGTGATGTGTGTGAGTGCTTAAAAGCTCCCGTTACTGTGTGCAAAACAACCATGCCTGGAATCACAACTGGTGCGATCATTTCTCTTTGAAATAGACTGGAAAAAGCGGTGCTCGTGCACCCACAGTCCTGCTGCTTTCAGGAGATCTCCAGATTTTTTTGTAAGCCGCAGCTGTTGCCGCTTTCGCTTTTACCATGCTTTGAACAGATTATTACTGTGCCTAACATTAACTTTGTCCTTTCACTATCACACACAGAATGTTTTTCACCTGCTTTCTTTTGCTTGCAGTTATTTTTGTTAATATGTTTTAATTATCATTCTTTACAATAATGTTGCTTTAATAGGAGATCATTTATCTGGGGTTACCTGATGATCTGGGACATTTAGCCTGAACAAACTACAGAACTGTGTATAGTTTTAGATACGTGAGATTTTTTTAAAATGTAAATTGTTTTTTGAGAACATTTCTGTTGAATAAAGTCTATGTATACGCTATATTTTGCTTGTTTTTGACACATTTTTTAAAAATTTGTGACAAGGAAATAATTAGTTTGGTGTGGCCAGAAAAAAAAACTGTTAAATCCTTAGTGGGGAGCTTTAAAAAGTCATTTTAAATAATTTTTAAAAAAAAAAACTGTTAAATTCACGAGGAGGCATGTGGACATAACACATAATTTAAATGAAGTCATTTTTGCATGCCAACGTCTAATTTATGGAAATAAAATATATTTTCCCAACAACAAAATTGTGGCTAGTGAAAATGGCAAGTGGTTAGTAACGTTGGAAAACTACAAGTTAATGTCAAGCCCTGGTCATAGATATGATTTAAACCGCGTTGTGCAGTCCCATTAATGCTGATATATTTTTTCAAAATGCAAAATCCAAGAGAATGCAGTACTGAAATCTAATAATAAACAATAAATATCTAATAATAATTGCAGGTAGGGCTGCAAACAATGAATTGATTAAAATCGATTACTAAAAACGTTGGCAACGAATTTCATAATTGATTCGTCATGTCGCGTGACACGGAGATGTTTGATTATTTAGGGTGCTTTCACACTAGCACTTTTGGTCCGCACCCGGGTTCGTTTGACGTCATAGTACGGTACGTTTAGCTAGTGTGAACGTGTCTTCTGAACTCGGGTGCGCACCCGTGAACCGTACCCGAGTCCACCTGAAAGAGGTGGTCTGGGGTACGGTTCATGCAAACTCTGGTACGGTTCACTTCTGGTATGAATGCAATCGTACCAAATAGCGGAAGTGAACCGGCAACTGTACAACAAACTATCGTTTTCATAACGCTCATTCGTGTGTGTGTGTGTGTGTGTGTGTGTGTGTGTGTGTGTGTGTGTGTGTGTGTGTGTGTGTGCGCCACGTATTGTACCTTTAGCGGGACTGAGCCAAGCACAGTGATGCACAGTGATGTCTGCTTGTCTCCTCCAGAAACAGCTTCTGCAGTCACTGTGTGATGTTCTGAATGTTTATAATATTTTTGCAGCAGACAGACGCGAGTCGCTTTCTGTATGTCCAAAACTTATGATTCAGTAAAAGCAAATCGACCGCGATGTGTGGAAGTCTCCATTTTGGCGCTTTGCTTTCGTGACTGTCACCTAGCAACAGCCGTAAACAAAACAGCAGCTCTATGACGCAAGCGTACCGGGGTTCAGAAGGAAAAAAGACAGTGTGAACACAAACCAACCGAGAAGGTGGCAAGGGGGGACAATCGAACTTAGGTACGGTCCAGGCAATTGTGAAAGCACCCTAAAACAACTTTAGTTGTCATATGGGAGAGGGGAGCTGGCCAGCCACTTGCTTGCATGCATTTTGGGTGTAACTGATGAATATATTTTGTATTAAATGGAAAAACAAAATAAAAGGGATACATCTGTCATACAGCGCTATTGTTGCTGTGATGTGTCTTGTGACAAACATGATGCGTTGCCAGGAAAACATTAAGGGTGAACGTTCTAAAATAATGATCGCCTAACAAAGCTCACTCCCGGTTCCAGATATAATCTTTTAAACTCAGCAGAAAGTTGAAAGAGTTAATACCAGAAGTAAAGCAGCGGTGGTAGAGTTACTGTGCACTTTGCATTGCAAGACTAAAGACAGGTTGTTATTCACTCGCTATTTTTTGGATCATTTTTCAATCCGTTGTCAAGTATAGGCAAGAAAAATGGCATGAGAAAATGAAGTGATGCTGAAAACTTCTGTTTGAGATTATATCTAATTAAGATTATTTTTCTTACCCCATTGGCAAATAATTTAGCTTGTTTTAAGCAAACAATCACTTCATTTTGATGAGTTTTTTTTAGAAAGCAAGATATAATTTCTAATGCTATTTCATGTGTTAGTATGTATCTGATTTAAGATTTTTTTTAGATATTTGGATTGAAAACAGGACAAACCTACTAAGTTGCTTTTTATTTTATTATTATTATTATTATTATAAAAGTTGTTGGGTTTCAAACACAATACAAGTCATTTTTAAAAAGCTTAATAAGAGCCAGCATGAATGTTTTCAGCACATTTCCTAATAGTATTGATACGTTTATAGTATTAAGAAAAGATTATTCTATTAGGTTAAAGGGAGGGAGTTTTATTACCTACTTTGTTTTTATCACCGGTCAGTTTTTGCATATTTGAGCTAATACAGCATTTGAGACAGCAAAAAATATTCAGCTGAATTGTGTTTTGTCAAATACTTTTATTTGAAGCGTTACACTGCATTCATACTTTACATTTATCAGTTCATATATTAAAATGCCAAACTATGCTTTACAAATATACCCTATTTAATCATTACATGGCATTGCAACACTTAAAGAATGATTAAAAGCAGCATTTCAAGCCTCCTTTAGATCTTCACTCCCTCCCGCTGATTAATAATAACAAAAGCACCAGTAGAAAACCTCCAGTAGAGAATAAGCAGAACTCATTTGCTATTATATGTATGTTGACATTGTGCTTCAGGAAACTGTCTAACGTCTGCAGATCTGTCCATTCTGAGCTGGTGCCGTGCCGTTTTGTCCTTCGTAGTGAACAGGCAAACAGTTGTTTTCAATGGTGTCACAAGCAACAGTCACATAAGAGTTCTCAATCTGAAGCTGATATTTACATTCTCTGTTAATCAATTGACTTTCAACAACAAACACTGTGAACTGATGTTTGCTGGTGCACAGGTTGCCGTTCTTTACGATTCCTTCTCCATTGCAGATTCTTATGATTCTATAGGCATCGGCTTGATGGAGGAAGGATTGTTTGTGGGGTTTTGGGTTACAAAATCCCATGACTGATATGTAATATCCCCAGTTGGCCAGCATTGTTACATCAAAATTAAGTAAAACAATATGTTTGCTCAGAAAGGAATTAAATGCTTTGTTATTCCCAGATCTCTGACAAGGAGTTGATAGTTTAGGAAGTAGGCTGATTTCCGGTTGAGAAATGTTGCCTCTGTTGTATCCATCAGTGCGCGTCACAGTGACAAAGAGCAAGAGGAGAACTGTGAACCTCATCCTGAAAACAGCAATGCAAAAGATGTTTAGACGCACAGTTCATTGTCATATAAGGGATAGTTCACCGAAACCATAAAATTCAGCCATCATTTAACCATCCTCCACTTGATCCAAACCTGTTTAAGTTTCTTTCATATGTAGAACATATTTATACTGAAGAATGTTGGAAACCTGTAACCATTGACTTTCATAGTATATGTTTTTCCTATTAATTCAATGGTTACAGGTTTTCAGCTTTAAAGAATCGGAGGTGAGAAAATAGGGAGTACATTTGAATTTTTGGGTGAACCGTCTTTTAAATACAATAAAAAACACAAACATATGCAGTGAACATATACAGTGTATATATATATGATGTATGAAAATTTGATTAAGTTTCCATATTTTGTTATTAACAGGTGTTTTTCATTAAAGGAACACTCCACCTTTTTTGAATAAGGCTCATTTTATAAGTCTCCTAGAGTTAAACTGTTGAGTTGAACCCTTTTTAATCCATTTAGTCGGTTTCTTGTTCTGGCTGTTTCACTATTAGCTTAGCTTAGCATAATTCAATGAATCGGATTTGACCATTAGCATTTCATTCAAAAAATTTAGAAAATAGTTTTGATAATTTATTTATTTTAAACTTGCGGCCTCTGTAGGTACATTGTGTAACACAACGCTATCAAACTCAGTTCCTGGAGGGCCGCACCTCTGCACAGTTCAGTTCCAACTTTAATTAAAAACACCTGATCAAACTAATTAAGTGCTTCAGGCTTGTTTGATACCTACAGGTAAGTGTGTTAAAGCAGGGTTGAAACTAAACTGTGCAGGGTTGTGGCCCACCAGGAACTGAGTTTGACACCCCTTGTGTAATAAGATCAACGGAAAATGAAATGTTAAAATTTCCTAGGTCAATATTTCTAGGATCTATACTCTAATTCTGTTGTAAAAGTCTGTTGTAAAAATGATAGACTTCCTGTTTTGCACCATCAGGAAACACAACAAATTTAGCATGATTAGCATTAACAAACCAACCTTTTCCATATTGAGAAATACAGTTAAATAGTAGTCCTTATAAACAATTCATTTATTATATATATATATAATTTCTTATAAATGAAGAGTTCAGATGCTAAAGCTGCTAAATGCCATTTCCAACAAAAATGAGCTGATGACATTGAGTGAATGCTTTAGGCACGCAGTACATTCATTCATTCATTCATTCATTCATTCATTCATTTTCTTGTCGGCTTTGTCCCTTGCGGGGTCGCCACAGCGGAATGAACCGCCAACTTATCCAGCACGATTTTACGCAGCGGATGCCCTTCCAGCTGCAACCCATCTCTGGGAACTTCCACACACACATTCACACACATTCACTATGGACAATTTAGCTTACCCAATTCACCTGTACTGCATGTCTTTGGACTGTGGGGGAAACCGGAGCACCCGGAGGAAACCCACGCAAACCCAGGGAGAACATGCAAACTCCACACAGAAACGCCAACTGACCCAGCCCAGCCGAGGTTCGAACCTGCGACCCAGCAACGTTCTTGCTGTGAGGCAACAGCACTACCTACTGTGCCACTGGGTTGCCCCGCACGTAGTACAACATCAAGAAAATTTTTTGCTTCAAATCATCTAAATCGCAGCGTCAGTGCATTCAGAAATAACAGTTTGTTGGCAAAAGCCTCTAAACGCCACTCGCCTTTGACAGCAAAAGCCGCTATGTCCCGAGAACCAATCAGAAGACGCAAATCGAATCACATGTGTTCAATGTAGCAGCGCGCTGACACGCCGGCTTTATGAGGAGAATGTTTTATTCCACTTTCAGTTTTAAAAGACAGAGTTTGATGAACTGGATGAGCCAGTCTGACTGTCAGTGAATGGCAAATGAAAACGTCCCTTACCTCAAAACTGTGCATTATAAGAGAAAAGAAAACACAATGTACAGTCGGAAGTGTAACATGCATTCATAACGATTTTTTTGCGCAGCAAAATTCACTTTGAATGAGTCTGATTTACTATACATTAAACGACACCTGCGTTTCATGAAAGACAGAGTTAAGATGCTGTTCTTTTATCCCACATGGACGCTATGAGGATAAACAAGAGACGAAAAAGAGACCAAGACCTTGAGTATGGTGAAGATGAATGAATGACAGCTTCTAAAATTGTCTGAGAGACGTCCCCTTTTTCCCAGTAGGCCCACCTTGTGATTTATCTGCTAATGTAAGCTATTTTTTAAAAGATAAATATAATGTATAAAACTCTACATTTATATTAGCCTACTAGCTTCGCAATGTTTTTATACTACTTTATTTGAATCTACCAAGCTTAGTTTACAATGTTTACATTGTTTACATTGTTTACATTGTTACATTGTTTGTTTACATTGCTCCACTTACATTAAATCTAAATCCCAAATATCAGAAATGACAACAGATGGTTCAGATTTAATTAATGTCAGTTTTAATGTCATTGATTAATGCACTTGACAGATTTCATTCATTCATCTTTCTTCTGCTTAGCATCTAATTTACCACTTACTTGACAGATTTATATATATATAATTTTAAGTGGTTTGTGTAATGTGTTTTATGTTTGGTAAAATAATTTCTAATTGCATCTTTAGTGATTTTCAGCTAATTACAGTGTCTTGTTTCAATAGGTGGATTTAGAGGTTTTTGCAAAAACAGCACAAGTGAATTTAACTGGTTTTGACGCAAAAATCTACTTTGTTAAAAACCAAAGAATTGTCTAAAGTGACATTTTAATAAAAAAAAAGATATTTTAATTACTAGCTAATAACCTTATCATTACATATATTATGAAACTTCTAAACCTAATTATAGGAGCCTGATAGAAAATGTGTATATGTATACCTGTATGTATACCTGTATGTATATGTATGTATGTGTGTGTGTGTATATATATATATATATATATATTTTTTTTTAATTCAATTAAATTTTATTTATAAAGCACTTTAAAACAACACAGTTGACCAAAGTGCTGATAATAGAGCGTACAACAAAACATAGCAAATACTTTAAAAATAAATAAATAAACATAAAATGTCATCATCTCACGCTGTGCTAAAAGCCAAATTGAACAAGTGGGTTTTAAGAAGAGATTTAAAAACAGTAATGGAAGAGTCTTGTCTAACATACAACGGCAACTCATTACACAATTTTGGTGCAGCCCCAGCAAAAGCCCGATCCCCTCTGAGCTTTCGACTTGTCTTGGGCACACACAGGAGGAGCTGGTCAGCTGACCTGAGCGAACGAGAAGGTGTGTAGGGACAAAGAAGCTCAGAGAGGTAAAGGGGAGCAGCACCATTCAGACACTAAAAACAAATAAAAGTAACTTAAAATGATGGATCCTGAAATGCACGGGCAGCCAGTGAAGATAAAACCGGGGTGATGTGCTCGTATTTGCGTGTGCCAGTTAAAAGACGCGCAGCTGCATTTTGAATGAGTTGCGGACGAGAGATAGAGGACTGGCTCACCCCAAATTAAAGGGCATTGCAGTAGTCTAGGCGGGAGGTTATAAAAGCATGGATTACAGTTTCAAAGTGCTTGTGTGATAAAATGTGCTTAATTTTGGCCAGTTGCTTTAAATGAAAGAAGCTAGAGCGAACAACAGACCGAATCTGGCTTTCAAGCTTTAGTTCAGGATCCATTTTATAACCCAGGTTCACAATCTCTGGCTTACAGAAAGGTTCAAGATCATTCAGGCATACAGATTGAGCGGTATTGGAGCTGGGGCCAAACACCATCACTTCAGTCTTAGAATCATTAAAATTGAGAAAATTCAGTGCCAACCAAGATTTAATGTCCTTTAAACATGAGTCCAGTGCATTTAGGGGAAGGCCATCTGTCCTTTTGAGGGGAACATATATTTCACCAACGCTATCTCACGGCCAATTCGTAACTTTTTGATTAGTGGCTAATTCGTACAAATTAGTACGATTTGCCCATCACCCAATGACGGTTGGGGTTAGGGGTGGGGTTAGGTGCCACGCATCCTTTTTAAAATCGTACATTTTCGTATGACTGAACTCGTACGAATTCTTACGAATTAGCCACTAAACTGACAAAACGTAAAATACTTACGTTTCCTCGTGAGATCAGGCTGATTTCACAGTCATCAGCATAACAGTGAAAGGAGATGCAATGTCTCCTCAGAATTGATCCGAGGGGAAGTAGATATAAAGAGAACAAATTTGGGCCCAGAATAGATCCCTGTGGAACTCCATAAGCTAGTGGAGCACAGGAGGACTCACAATCACCTAAACGCACAGAGAAGGTTTGGCCTTCGAAATAAGACCTGAACCATTCCAAAGCCACACCTTTTATGCCAATCCAATGTTCCAAGCGTGAAAGTAAGATGTCATGATCGACAGTGTCAAATGCAGCTGTTAAATCTAAGAGGACAAGAACCACACAGTCACCAGAATCACATGATAAAAGATGACATGATATATATATATATATATATAAACAGTTGAAGTCAGAATTATTAGCCCCCCTGTTTATTGAATTTTCCCCAATTTCTGTTTAACGGAGAGCAGATTTTTTCAACACATTTCTAATCATAATAGTAGTACATAATATTTTACTAGACATTCTTCAAGACACTTCTATACAGCTTAAAGTGACATTTAAAGGCTTAACTAGGTTAATTAGGTTAACTAGGCAGGTTAGGGTAATTAGGCAAGTTATTGTATAATGATGGTTTGTTCTGTAGACTATTGAAAAAATATATAGCTTAAAGGGGCTAATAATATTGACCTTAAAATGGTGTTTAAAAAATGAAAAACTGCTTTTACTCTAGCCGGAATAAAACAAATAAGACTTTCTCCAGAAGACAAAATATTATCAGATATACTGTGAAAATTTATTTGCTCTGTTAAACATCATTTGGGAAATATTTAAAAAAGAAAAAAAAAATCCAAAGGGGGCTAATAATTCTGACTTCAACTGTGTGTGTGTGTGTGTGTATATATATATATATATATATATATATATATATATATATATATATATATATATATATATATATATATATATATATATATATATTTAAAACCTTGATCTCTGCTCTGTCAACTTTTGATGTTGAATATTCAACAGCTTTACCACAGTGAATTTTAGTCTAAGTTTAAATAAGAAATCTAATAAATAAATGCATACAATAATAATAAGTACTGTCAGTGTATTACTAGATTTAGAACATATATCAGACTATTAATAATGCCTTTAAGACTCACTTTTTCAAACTTTTCAAATGTTGCTGGAGGAAATGCCATTCAAAAGCATAAAAAACATGAATTATAAACTACGTAAAACTGTTTATTTACAAAAATGTTATACTGTGATAAAGTTAAGCAGCTTTAAGATGATCTGAGCTACTATTGTTTAATAACGTGTTTTGTTTTAAATGATTCTTGATTAATTTGAAGAGGATGCAGATTTACCTGTGATGTTCTTGAGTTTCTGTAGATGAAAGAGCTGAAGTTAAGTGTGGTCTGGAGTTCAGAAACTGTCTAATATTTATTAGACACAAGTGTGAAATGATGTTTCTTAGAAATGCATCAAATATGAAGCAAACCACAGTGTGTGCATTAAAGTGTCATAACCCCCCCCCCCCCCCCTCTTTCAGTTCAAGTCTACCTCAGAATTCTTTTAAAAATTGCTCTGAGATGGGCGTGGAGCACTGCGAGCAGAGGGAGGAGTGAGTGTGGCCAGCAGAGCAGGGGTGAAAGAAGGGCTTTTGCCAGTGGGCTTACCAGCTCAAGATTTAAACAAAATTCAGACACAAAATGTTAGACACATAATTTTACAGTTTACAAAGTTGAAATGCAAAGAAAAAAACAGTACGTAATAGTTCCAACCCTGCTTCAACACACTTAAGCTGCGGTCACACTAGAGTTTGAGCTTGCGAAATTCTGTCGTACGGCGCTGCATAAAGAGGCGGAATTAAACAAGATGATTAGACATTAAAAAAGTGAGCGATTGCTCCATGTTTTAAATTTCTGTTCAGAGAGGTCATGTTTTGATCCTGGATTGGTCTCACGCAGTCAAGTGATGCGATTTCGCAGGTCAGAGTTCACCAAGCTTGTCCAGTGTGACCGCAGCTTTACTGGTAGGTATCAAACAAGCCTGAAGGACTCAATTAGTTTGATCAGGTGTGTTTAATTAGGGTTGGAACTGAACTGTGCAGAGCTGCGGCCCTCCAGGAATTGAGTTTGACATATAAATGAGAAGGACTTCTCTCCTCCTCAATCCTGGGTCTAAATGCAGACAACATGGATAGCAGTACAGGTCTCTTTTCCAATCTATACCAACCATTAGCTCTGTCAGTAATCTGGAGGTTTTAAAAGATGCAAATATGGAGTGGTGAGAACTAATCGCAACAAACTCCACTGATAAAAGAAAAAGTCTGCCATTCTCTAGTTTTCATACAGCTCTCTCGACAAAAAAATACTTGCTGCACATTGTATCGGTGGCCCAGATGGCATCGCGGAGAAAGCCATGCAACAAATTCCGTGGATTATGGAAACAAACACATGCGACATTATCAATGGCTAAATACTGCGTGTCCCTTTTTTTGGAATTAATATTACACAAGGAAAGTGAAAATCAAAATAGAATGTATTTTTACAATATCAAATGGAATGCAAATATCATTTAATAAAATTGTGCATGGTTTAGAAGTGTCTTTTCTCATCACTATAAACAAGAGGAGCTCTCAGCACTTAGTCTGTGTGGTTAACACTTGATCAGTGTGATGAATTAGTACAAATACATGCATGCAGCATAAACAATTGTATCAGCCATCAGATACGCTTTTGCAAATAATTGAAAGTAGATCTGATTACCCTGAGGTCTTTATGGTAGTGAGACATATAACCTTTCCCTGTTGGGCTATTTAGTAATCCACTTTAATAAGATCACTTCAGGGTCAATGCAAGATTTCTTCTGTCTCTTTGTGCATCTTTCTCTTTAGAGGAACTGCAGGAGATCATGAAGACCTTTAGTGTGGTTCATGCTGATGTCGTAGGAATCCGAGAAACATGTAGCTTTTTGTCCTGCTGGGTATGTGTCTATGGGCGCACTCACTCTATGCTATCCGAACTGTGCCCAGGCCCGTTTCCCGGATCGTTTGAGAAGTGTGAGTGCTCTGAATCGGGCTCAAGCACGGTTCAGTTGGCCGGCCCTGGTCCGGTTGAATGGGGTGTGCCAGAGTGCGGTTCACTTGGGCTTAGGTGCGATACGCTTGTAGTGTGAGTGCAAAGCGCACCTGAGCGCGAACCTGAAGACGAGACGTAACTTTTAAGGGACTGTTTCATATAGATTTATGAATCATTTTTACTGTTCAATGAACGCAAACTGTTGTAGATTATTAAAGATACAATCCCCTCACTGCATGACAGCTGCACCTTCAGCAAACCTCCTAATTCCTGCAGCACGAGGACTTTATGATTGTTTATGAGCGTCAAAAGTGGCTAATATCTTCAGGGAAATTTTTGACTGCGTGTCACCGTATATCAAACGACTTAAACGATATAACAAAAGAAATATCCACTGTGCTGAGCGAAAGCGCTTACTAAACAACGCATCATCGATGACGTAAGTGTGCTCAGCCCCGAATATAATGTGAGTGCGGGCTGTCGGGGGAGATGGGAGGGGGGGACAAGTGTGCTTCGGTCTGGTTCAAGACAACTGTACGTAGTGTGAGTACGCCCTATATGTGTTTTTGCTGAGGCTATGTTTGAAGCCTGACAGAAAAGAAGTGTGAAAATTGAATAGCAGTCGTTTGACACTTCTGAGCACTTTGAGGCTTTCAGTGACTCAGACTATGTTGGTGGTTTAACACATTCTCAGGCTGCAGTGTCTTTAGTGTTAACAGTCCTATAACTATTTTATTTTCTCTGGCAGATGTCAGAACACTTTCATTCAAATCATTCTAATGTTAATGCTGTTTGGTGCATTACAGCTGTATACACTGTAAAAAAGGATTTGTTCACTCAACTTAACTCAGTTAAGTCATCTTGTTGCATTGACTCATTTAAATTTGAATGACTTAATTCTCTAAGTTTTCTCAATTTAAAATGTTTAATTGACAGAGTTAAATTATTGACCTAACTGCTTATTTCAAGTTTAGAAATTAGAACTTTAGTGATATTCTTAATGTTAATCAGAAAAACAGACTTGTGTTTAACTCCTTTGAAGTATTAGCACTTCTTGTTATGCTTTCGGATATTATGCAAAAATCTATGTTATCTCTCACTTTAATCGCCATATATATCCCCCAGGACCCTATGTCAATTTTCTAAAAGAGTTTTCTGATTTTATTTCTGATTTACTAGTTAAAACTGATAAAATACTAATTGTAGGAAACTTTAACATCCACGTAGATGACTCCAATGATACACTGGGGCTCGCCTTTACGGATCTACTTCATTCACTTGGGATAAAACAAAATGCTGTTGGTCCAACCCATCGCTTAAAGCATACATTAGATCTAATATTGTCTTATGGAATTGAGGTCTTTGATGTAGACATTATACCACAAAGTGATGATATTACAAACCACTACCTCTTACTATATAAGCTGTGTTTACCTGAAATTAGCAGATCTGCATCAATATACCGCCCTGGTAGGACTATTGTTCCGTCCACCAAGGATGAATTCATAAATAACTTACCTGATCTCTCTTTATTTCGTAATACACCCACAAACGCGAATGACCTGGACGTAGTAACTAGCAGTATGGATGCCATCTTTACTAGCACACTAAATACTGTGGCACCCATCAATTTAAAAAAGGCTAGAGAGAATAAAACTACACCATGGTACAATAATCATACTCGTGCTCTCAAAACAGCAACCCGTGCTCTAGAACGTAAATGGAAAAAAACTAATTTAGAGGTTTTTAGAATTGCGTACAAAGACAGTATGAGCAGCTATAGGAGGGCTCTTAAATCTGCCAGGGCCGAGCACCTCCGCAAACTGATTGAAAATAATCATAACAATCCTGGATTTTTATTTAGCACCATTGCTAAATTAACAAATAATCGATCATCTTTGGAACAAAATGTCCCACCGCAAATCAGTAGTGATGACTTCATGAATTTTTTCAGTGATAAAATAGAAGGCTTTAGACAGAAAATAGAAGATGTTAAACTTTCTGCACCACCTAATACTCCAGATCCAGTAAACATTCAACTGAATCAAAATAACCTACAATGCTTCAAAACCATAGAACAGGAAGAGCTAGATAAAGTTATAAATAGCTCTAAATCATGTATGTTAGATCCAATTCCAACAAAATTACTGAAAGAACTGCTACCGGTTATAGGAGAACCTCTCCTTAATGTTATCAACTCTTCTTTATCTTTAGGCCATGTTCCAAATCCTTACAAGCTAGCTGTTATTAAACCTATTATTAAGAAACCACAACTGGACCCGAGCAACTGAGCTAATTATAGGCCTATTTCAAATCTTCCGTTTATGTCTAAAATACTAGAAAAAGTTGTTTCTACCCAATTATGCTCCTTTCTGCAGACAAACAATATTTTTGAAGTGTTTCAGTCAGGCTTCAGGCCTCATCACAGTACAGAAACCGCATTAGTAAAAATAACCAACGATTTACTCTTAGCTGCTGACCAAGGGTGCATCTCACTATTAGTCTTACTCGATATTAGTGCCGCATTCGACACCATCGACCACACTATTCTCATAGGCCGCTTAAATTCTACAGGTGTCCAAGGACAGGCTCTTCAATGGTTTAGGTCATACCTAGCTGACCGTTACCAGTTTGTGAATATTAATGGACAGCTTTCACAAGTCAGGCCAGTAAAGTACGGGGTCCCTCAAGGATCAGTTTTAGGTCCTTTGCTGTTTACAATATACATGCTTCCCCTGGGGGACATTATTAGAAGACATGAAATCAGCTTTCACTGCTATGCAGACGAAACTAAATTATATATTTCAACTAAACCTGATGAGATGTCTGAACTGTCTAAGCTAACTGAGTGTATCAAAGATGTTAAAGACTGGATGACCAACAATTTTCTTCTCTTAAACTCAGACAAAACAGAATTATTACAGCAATTTAACTTTCGAAAATCATATATCCCATGTCACAAAAACTGCTTTCTTTCATCTAAGAAATATCGCTCAATTGCGAAGTATGCTATCCATATCAGATGCAGAAAAGCTAGTTCATGCTTTCATGACTTCTAGGCTGGACTACTGTAATGCTCTGTTTGCTGGCTGCCCAGCATCCTCTATTAACAAACTTCAGCTAGTGCAAAATGCAGCTGCCAGAGTTCTTACCAGATCTAGAAAATATGATCATATCACCCCAATTTTATCCTCCTTACACTGGCTGCCTGTTAAGTTTTGTATTGAATATAAAATATTACTTCTTACCTATAAAGCTTTAAGTAATCGAGCTCCTGTTTATCTAAACAACCTCCTGTCTCGCTACAATCCAACCCGCTCTTTAAGATCTCAAAACTCAGGGCTTCTGGTAGTACCTAGAATAGCAAAGTCAGATAAAGGAGGTTGAGCCTTCTCATTTATGGCCCCTAAACTCTGGAATAGCCTTCCTGATAATGTCCGAGGCTCAGACACACTCTCACTCTTCAAAACTAGATTAAAGACCTATCTTTTTAGCAAAGCATACACTCAGTGCATCGCTTAGCGGTATGACGCATGATGTGCCCCACACAGGTTTTTGCATCTCGTTAGTGTTTTTATACACTATGAACAGCAGCTACGCTAATTATTCTCTTTATTCTCTATTTCCACCTGGGGGTACTCATCCCGAAGCCCCCAGACTATGCAGCGCCACTGATGCAATCCAAGATCAGCGGCGAGATGATACCATGGTTTCATAATCCTGGACCAGGCCGTATCCTGAGCAGCTGCTGTGGTGGTCATGAAGGAGTGGAGAGCATGAGACTGATACCTGTGACACTCCAGGGACAGACGAGTCTTCACTGAGGTCCAGCATTCTCCAGCCTTCAGCGCCTAGACTGCAGCTCTGCACAAGACGTTTGGCAATAGGAGGAATGGTCATGCCCAATTGAGCCTGGTTTCTCTCGGTTTTCTAAATTCTTCACTTTCGCCAATTGGTGAAGTTTTTTTTTCCTCGCCGCTGTCGCCACTGGCTTGCATGGTTCAGGATCTGTAGAGCTGCGCATCGATGGATTTGCTCTTCAGTGTTTGGACTCTCAGTAGTGATTATTAACCCACACTGAACTGAGCTAAACTGAACTGAACTGAACTTAAACTCTGAAAACTGAACTGACACTGTTTTAATTCACTACATTCTTCTATGTGAAGCTGCTTTGACACAATCTACATTGTAAAAGCGCTATACAATTAAAGGTGAATTGATTGAATTGAATCTTGTTCCTTTCATTTAGGCTATTTATTCACGCATTTATTACTTTGCATTACTGCCTAAGTTACTGAGTTAAAACAGTAATATACTTTTTATAGTGATAATAATATGCACAGTTTCGCTACTGATTTTATAAATGCAGGTTATGCAACGTTTACATAAAAAGAGACAGATCATGGTTTCAGCGCCAAACCAGTGCTTTAAATTATATTTTATTCTCCTTATTTATAATTAAAATTATCATTCAGCCTACCTGCAGCGAATGTAAGAGGTGGATCCGCAGCAAATTCTTACTCATGCACTATACCTATTTAATTTTTAACACTGTAAACTTGACTTAATAATTAGTTTTTATTAAAATTAATAATAATGAACATATTAGATTAAAATATTAATTTTAGTGTAGACTACTGTGGGTCTGTGCAGGGTCCAACTAAACATTATTTAGGCTACTCTAATATTAATCCTAACTGAAAAGCTAATGTGAAAATGATTGGCAATTGCGTCTCTGCTAAAATTAATTTAACAGCAAATTTCGTCTGCGTTTTTTCCCTTTAGAGCTCAAGAGAGTTTAAAGAATTAGTTAACCAAAACATGAAATGAATTAGGCTGTTAGCCTTCATGTCATCCACTAGTCCAGTTTTCTCCCGTGTGAGTTAATAACTACACTCTAAAAAACGTTGGGTTATTAACTTAACCCAATGGTTGAGTTAAAAATATTTGGTGCATTGTTGGGTTATTTTAAACCTTTATTGGGTTATTATTTTAATAACTCAACCAGTTGGGTTACAATTTTTTTTATTTCAACAGTCAACTGATTTAACTGACACAGAACAGCTGTATTAAGATGCGTACGTGATGTTGTTTGTGCGTTATAAAGTTTATTTAAGCTCTAACACAGTAAGTTAATGTTATTTTGTTTGATCAAATTGCCTCTCCGTGTCGTGTTTTATATCCGTTTCACCTGGACTCTTAATTATTGATGATACACGCGCGCGCTTCATAGCCGATGTAAATGCGGATAAAAACGCTTTCTCTACCTCCGTGTTCATCTTTATACAGTCATTGGTTCATCTCTACAGCTGTTTTGGAGGAAATTATACACATATTTGAGATATTCCGCCGTTATTCTCGCCTTTAGGACCCAGCGGAGACATCAACCCGGAGTCACGTGCAGTCTTGGTTAAGGTATGTTGTCTTAAAAAACACTGTCCTATCGCTAGGAAACTATACTGTAACATCTAAATGCTAATATGGACACATATATATGCTACATTTCATTCAGGAAGTTGCTGGTTTTCCCAAGAAGTACGAAATCGGAGCATTATATTTTTATTGGCTATTATTCGCCGCTAGAGGGCGCTGAATGGATTGCTGTAGACTGTAGTCATCATGAGGAAGTTATCCTGGACCAGAGCAGAAGCTTGCTATAATATATTTTATTTGAAGAGGATTCATTATCCATTTCAAGGTACTTGATTATGAACTATTGAAAGTTAAATGTTATTATTACTGTTTGTGTGTACTATATTAAAGACCCTGAAATTTGCATTTTCCCTACATCTTATACTAACCTACAGAGATGAAACCACATTCTGATCATGTTAAATGCTAATAGAAATGTTTAATCAGTTATATATGGCATACAACAGTTAAATATATATATATATATATATATATATATATATATATATTGTAACGTCTGTTAGCTTTGTATAATAATAGTTGTAATATATGCTAATAAACAATAATACAAAGCCCTCAAACATACATTGTCCTTGCCCAGTTTTCAAATCAGGTGAGATTTTAGTGATGCTGTGACGACTGAACTAATGAATTTTGTCTGTCAGCTCATGCTAATTTGTTTTTTTTTTTTTTTTTTTTAAATCTTTTTGTTTGTTCATTGTAGGTTGCGCTGGACAGAGCGAGCTTTGGACCTTCTTGATAATCATGTTGAGAAAGGTGAGAAAACAACAGCTCTGTATTTTGTAATATTTACATGATGTAAAAATGTACCGATACAAACACTTAAGCAATATCATACACTGTAAAAGTGTCTTTACGTCACTATATTGCTTAAAATCAAACTATACATTTCTAGTTCTTCTGTAAATGCATTTATTCATCTCTGAACAGCACTGGTAGTGTGTAAAGACTCAAATGCCTCTTTCAAAAGTGTTTCTGTGCCTTATTTGAGTGTGAATTTAGTATTAGACTGTATCAGGCATGAGGCCACAGGTAAGTATAGATGACTGATATAGAGTCAAAGCACAGTTCAGAGATTTCAGAACTCCACTCCTGGAACATTTGACCAAATAAATTGAGATATTACAGACATTAAACTGTTTATATTAATTATTGCGTTATGACAATTTACTGACAGATTCCAGTTATTTCAGTAGAAATCTGTGATCAAGCGTTTGACTCTTTTGCAAGCTTCTGGGCATGAGAATTAAGCACACTGATGAATATCAGTGCACAATTGACCATGTAAAATGGACCTTATTTGCCCAACAAATTTGCAAATGTGATGCACCTTAAGAACTCGCATAAAAGAGTAATCCTGCAGCTAAAAGTGCATAGTTTCATAGTTTTTTTTGTTCTCTATCTGTTTAATGTACCCCTGGAGATGACCACTTGCAACCTTCAAGTTATCTTTTCTCCATTGCTAAACTGGGTAAGTAGTGTACATGATTTTTGTTGTTATTTAGTCCTGCATACATGTGCAAATTTACAATTTAAAATTTCTGTTTTAAGGTTGGAGCAAACATCATTTGGTACAGCAGAGCAGCAGAGGCGAATCCATCATGGCCTGGAGCTGGATCAGTTGGCATTGCTTTGTGGAGTTTGCAAGTCCCTCACAGTCCAAACACATGCAGTATAGGTAAATTTAATAAACTAAATTGGCCGAAGTGTATGAGTGTGGATGGGTGTTTCACCGATTTTTTTTTTATTTTTTATTTTTTATTATTATTATGTAAAATATCCCTTTAATAAATCCAGTGTACTGTTTGTATGGCATGGATTTAAGTGCTGTTTTTGTTTATTTTTAGATTGCTCAGGACGGGTATTTTATACCCACACACCAAATATAAGTTTGAGGTTAGGGGAGATGCATCACTGTGGATTCTCTCGTATTGCAAAAAAGAGAAGAGAGCCTAGGATCTACTAGTTCAAGTAAACATTTCATCTGGTGAGAAAATCCTGCATAACAGCTCTGTTTTAACCTCAACTTGTAGCATTTCACTTTTGATATAAGGGCGTTGTTTTGAGTTTAATTATTGTTTTTTTTTCTGTTTGATATAAAGACAGCCTTGGAGATCCCGCTTTGGAGATGGTGCTTTAACAACTCTGCCAGCGATCCTTTCTCCACTGCCATACAGATTGTGCAGCAAGATGGTTCGGCCCTCATACCAGGAGGCAAAACAAGAATTTGTTGATTTGCGACCTCTAGGTGCATTATTTATGACAATAAATTTTGGACATTATTTAATTCATGTGTGTATACTTGTATTTCGTTCAGTAATTAGAGGAGGAGGAGCAACAGACACAGAACCCTCTTGTCCTGATGCTTGGGGATGAACTAAACTGCTCTCGGGCGTTTGTAATTGTTGGAAGAATGGCACTAAATTCATGGATTTAAATAAAGCATTGCCAATGTATTAAAAGCTGTGTTTTTATTTACATATAAAGATGACAACTACTACTACTATAATAATAATAATAAGAAGAAGAATTTATTATTATAATAAATAACCCAACAAATTAGTTATTTTTGTAACCCAAACTGTTGGGTTAACCTCAATAACCCAATGGATTGGGTTAAAATAACCCAACAGAAGGTCGGTGCCAAATTGACCCATCTATGGGTTACCTGTTGGGTTATTATTAACCCAACTGTTTTAAGTGAGTAGACTACTGCTTTAATTTCACAATTTATACAATTTAATTGCTTTTTCATATTTTAAAGTATCTAAATTTGTGTTCTGAAGGTTGGAATGACGGGAGTGTTAGTAATTAATGACAGAATTTTCACTTTTGAGAGAACTTCTGTCAAAGATTATTTTACAGCATAATTGACCCAAGCCCCCACCACCGCAACACCGGCGGTTGTTGGAGATTTCCCACTGCGGTGGTAAAAAATTGTCACAGTCTCAGCCCTAGATAGATGGAACCAAACGTGATACATATTGTCAATCTCCATCAGATTTGGAGCGGCCACTTTAAGAGATGCTTGTTTCCCTTGCTTCCCACATGTCTGAAATATATTTACGGTGGTAGCCGGTTTGGAACACACCTTTTATTCACAGCACAAAAATGGTAATCTACATGCGATAAACAAAAATTTTTATTTTTAACAACATTTTTTTTTTTATTATGACACTGTTATACACGTTATACATTTTCTTGTCAAGGGGTAAAGTTTTATTTAAAAAGGCTATTGAAATAAAGAAATCCACCATTTCTCCTATGCTTTTCAGGAGCAATGTTCAGGTTACTTTATTGGCATTTTGTACAATATTGCCAAAGCATTTTAGTACATGTATAAAATGAGTAATACATAACCATTATCAAATTAATAAAATATACATCAAATAAGAAATAAATGACAGAAAAGAATAAAATCAGACAACATCTCTGGTTATATCTGATTAAACATTTGTAATGGTGTACAATGGTGTACCCCAGCTGGACACATTAAGTCCCAAAAAGGCGCGTGGGGCTACTGTGGTGACTATACTTCTGTTTTATTACTTTTCCTCCCCATGTCGAGTCTCCCTAACAATCTCAGTAGAAGCTTAAAACACCACAAATCAAACACAAAAACATAAAGGTGATATGGCTTACATCAGAGAATCTCCAGTACATGAAAATATTATGAAAATATTGCTAAACTTGAGTACAAACATATTTCAAATTTTAAGTTTTGAAATAACAAAGCCTCATTTTCTGAAATCACACAACTTTTTTCAGTGCAGAAAAACATGGTAAATTCAGAACCTGTAGTGAATGAGATTTTCTGTTTGTGTGTGTACAAGCAGTCTATTATTATTATTATTATTATTTATTATTATTACATGTACACAGTGAAGAATAGACTAAGGTAATTCCTATAGTGGTTACTGAATAAACACGAGGCTTAACTGCATTCAATGTGAATAATTAACACACACGACTATGGAAGCATCTCACAGGATTTGTTTAATCTGAACTCTCACCTAAAGTTAAGACGTGAGTTTGTAGTGAAAACATTAATAAATGTGATATTTTCATGTGTTTTCAGATGTGGCAGCAATTTATCTCTACACAGCTGTCATTATCACCGAGCTATTATCTTCGATCTTGTTTGTGATTTATGTGTAGCTTGTCATTAAACTATGACACTATGTTGCTGGTACATCTGAAAGATGATTTACTGTTGACTACAGAACTGACTTTACTGACAAAATGCTCATGAATATTGGCTTTGATTAATTTTGCAGCCCTAAAGAGTGGTACATCTAAGTGTTGTTTGTGGATTATCACCAGTAGAGCTGCAACAACTAATTGATAAAATCGCTAATGAAATTTGTTATAATGAATGCCATTATTGATTAGTTATGCTGCGTTCACACCAGACGCAGAAGAAGCATCAAGTGCGAGTGATTTACATGTTAAGTCAATGCAAACACGCGAATAGACATCCTGCGGCGCGATACACGCCAATGGCGCGGCGCAAATGACACGAATTACGCTGCGCGGATGGCGCGAATCGCTCAAGTTCAAATATCTGAACTTCTGCGAACATTCACGCCGCGTTAACCAATCAGGAGCTTGCTCTTGTGGGGGCAGGATTGTGACGTAGCACCTGTTGTTGGTGTCCCGGGGGGAAATCCTCCAGCCGACACAGACAACAGTTCATCAAACTGGGC
The DNA here is from genome assembly GCA_903798195.1 of Danio kyathit. Taxonomy (NCBI): domain Eukaryota; kingdom Metazoa; phylum Chordata; class Actinopteri; order Cypriniformes; family Danionidae; genus Danio; species Danio kyathit. The sequence continues at coordinate 1,818,539 of LR812525.1, read as the reverse complement.
TCAGCTCAGTCAGAAGCATCGCTGAATGCTTCCGTCATCCAGGTACAGTTTCTGGAGGAGTTTATGAGCTCACAGAGTTGAGTGCACCTCTGAATTTATCTAGTGGACTCAGACACTGCTCCAAACGTATCAACGCTGTTTTACAGCCTTCATAAAGCACATAAACACAGTTATTTTATCAATAAATTCCATGTTAGCCATTTAGCAACGAATGTTCACGCGTCTATTTATGTGAGAATGGCGCGATTCCGCGCGGTCCGCATCTGTTGTGAACGCAGCATTAGGCTGCTCACATGACTGAGGAGCACGACATACAAGATACACAGCCACTAATGCAATGGAGGGTGCAGAACTAGGTCTTGATATTATATTAATATCTTTATTGACCTTATCTGTCTCTGTTGCGCACTGACACTCTCTTGGTCTCTCGTGCACATTCTGTCTCTCTCGTGGACACACGTTCGATCTCTCTCACGTATCTGTCGCATCCTCTCTGCTTTCGCTTCACTTTTGTCAAGTTTAGTGTAAAAAGTGTGAATGGGGTGGGAGGCCAAATATTTAAAATCAGTATACTTGAAAGGTGCATGAATACACAACAAATATATTTTATTTTTATTTTATCCTTAACATGGTGCAATATAATTCATATTTTTTATTTATTAGGTATTTATTTCATCATTCACAATTAATAATTTCCAGTTTTCTTTTACAAGTTCTAAATCAATTATATTGTTTAGATGTCCATAATGTATGTCAACATTAAGAATTCATATTAATGTAGGTTGTTGGACAATTTCAAAGCTGTTTCAATATTTTTGAGATAAAGCTACTGACAGAAAATCTGGTGTCCAAATCGAAAATTGTGTCTAGACCCAGTGACATAAGATATTCGTATTCTCTGAGCAGCTCTACAAGGTGTCTTTGAGAACTGTAAAAAAACTCTTTTACCCGTGCGAATGAAAGGATGTCAGGCAGGTTCACATCTTCTCTTCTGCTTTCAGATATTCTTTTCATAAGTAAATTATTTTTAGGCAAGTTCACATCCCCTCGTTCTTCAGCCCTTGTTATGAAGTATTCCTTTAAAAAAAGGCCAAATGAATCTGCCAAGCCCAGAAAAATTACATGTTTTTCCAGCAGTCTTACATCTCCTCCTCTGCTTTCAGCCCTCTTCAACTTTATTACAGCTTCTTGAATGTTAACCTTGAGTTGGTCTATAATCATGCACTTCATTTGAATCTGTTTGGTGAGTAAAGTATCAGCCTCTGTTGACGGCTCACGGCTTGATAATTTCACACGAGTATAAATATGAGACAGCTGTGACTTGTATGAATCTATTGCCTTGTCAGCCTTTTCCAGATCAGCCAGTGCTCTGGTAATATAACCAGCATCCTTCTTCATAATAGTGGCCAGTGCACGATTATAGAGAGGAATAATTGAGCCAGATGCATCCTCCTCCAAAGCTTTAGTGTACATCTCAATGCTCTCTGCAAGGCATCCCTTTTCACGAAGGTTGTTTCCAAACTTGATGTAATAGTAGACCATGGAGGATGGAGACTGTTTACTAAAAAGTTTCTGCTTTGCACTTGACAAGTCCACTTTCAGCTTTTCCTTCAGCATCTCTGTGGTCTTTTTCTCACTGAAATTCATCAGGAGCCACAAGCCCCAACACTCATGAAGAGAGGACACAATCACATCACGCTGGTCAGAAAAAACATCATCTTCATAAACACTGTCCAAAACTTCAAGATAGATGGAAAAAAGCTGTTCTTTTGTCATTATTTTGGAATTTCTTTCTCAAGAAATACAGAGAGTGTTTTATTCACCTCAGTGTTCCTGGCATCTTTTGCCTTTATTATATTACTTGAATTTTTGATTAAGAGGTCTGCTAGGGCAGAGATCATTGGCTTATGATTTTGAATACTATTATTTGTCAAGTAGCAGTTAAGTGCTTCCTCAAAAGGACTCTCTTGTGACGTCTGTTTTGGTAAATTATCTGAACAGCTGGCAGGATGTTTTTCACCCATCACTAGTTTGACTGACTCAGAGAAATGACTGGCACACATGATGAGTTGAGCAGATCCTGGACTTCCTTGTCGAGCCGTTCGTCCAAACGCTTGCTGTTCAACACGGATGTTCAGAGGTAAGAAGGTTTGCAGCACAAACAGACCTCCTGCTTCATTTACACTTTTACAGACCTTTAGGTCTGTACCTCGACCTGCTAGATTAGTTGCAGTGATTACGTCACCGCCTTCAACAGTTTTATCTATTACTGTAGAGTTATTCATGTTGTTGTTCACATAGAGTTTCAGCTTGTCTTTTGAAATGGTTTCTGCAAGTGTCTTGTAAAACATTTAGCTCGATTGATTGTTTCACAGATGATGAGAACTGCTCGTGGACCTCGATAGACTGTAGGAAATACTTGATGTTTAACCTCATCACAGACGGCCCTGATCCACTCGTGCTCTTCAGGAATCACCAGGCCTTCCAGCTCGTAAAGTTTCCTTTTTCTGAATAAGGGAATCTTGCAGGTCGTTATGCCAGTGTAGAGTTTTTTCAGGATGTCAAGCTCTGTTTGGTCACCTAAAGTTCCCGTCATTCCGTAGATCTGGTTATTGTATTTCTTGAATAAGCCAACATTGGACATGAAGTTTGTTATCAGATCCATATTTGAGAGTTTGGTTTGGTGTTTCATCTCCAGGAACTGCTGAAGTCCTTCACACCATCTCCTGTTGTTCTGAACAACACCAGTAGAACTGTAATCTACAGGAGTAACCCCATCAGCGTGAAGGATGTATTCATGGCCCAGAGTCATTTTTGTTGCAAGAAGGGCACTTTTTATCCAAGTTTGTACTTTGCCATTAATGAGATCTTCAAAGTTAGGGATGCAAGATCCTTTTTTATTATATACTGATTTAGACTGATAGGACTTCATAATAATTTTTTCCAGTGATTGTTTTAGTGAGTCCTCATTAAAGTGCACAAAACGGCATTTTCCATTTGTCAGGAGAAGTATGGATATTTCTTGTCTTTTATTTAGACCTGCAGGATTGATTTCATTAATTCTTCTTAAAGTTCCATCAGGCATTTCCAGGTATAATGTTAAAAAATAGTCAGGGAAATTTCTCAAAAATTTCAGTAATTGTGCATCACATGCGTTATCTAGTTTTTTAAAAACATTTAACATTTTTTCTTTTGTTTGCATTGAGGATATTTTTGGCACAATTTCTGCATTCACTGCTATTTGCACAACACTGAGTTGATCAATGTCTTTATTTTTTTGCATGATCTCAGACAGAACCTCCGACAAGCACTGAGTGGGACCTAAAATTGCTCCAGTGCCTAAATGCTTCAGCTGGTTGACAACTAGCCAGATTTCAGCCAGTATCCCATTGAGAGACTCCATAAGTGGAATCTTGCTGCTCAAGTAGACCACATCAAGACCTTTGTCTAGCAATAGCGAGTCCACCTCATCTACTATCACACACTGAAACTCTCTCTTAGGTCTCAGATATTGCCCAAGTACACGCTGTGTCAGCCAATCTCTTGCAAAACTGAGAGTTGTACCGTAGACTACATGACATTCATAGCACTTCTTCAGCTCTTTGTCTTCTGATTTGTTAGTGTTTACATCAGCAGTGATGTTCAGTTCTTTATAAAAGTGAAGCCATTCTCCACAGTCTCTTTCTGCAAGTACTGGAGA